>CANYCX010564480.1:0-12163 GCA_948193385.1 Breynia disticha f. nivosa
GTTACAACTATTTATCTTTCCAAAACAGCAAGATTTCCACAAATTCTTCAAAATTCGAATTCCTTTGATCATGCCCAAATCTTGTGTTTTGTGGTTTCTAATTGATACATTCATGATCTACAGCTAAAACCCATCAAAACCATACCAAACACATCCATTTTTCATGGCAAAATCAGCTCAAACTCATCAAAGTATCTTAAAAACCTAAAAATGGATAACCTTACCTTTAGAGCTTGATTCTGCGGAAAACCAGCAGTACTTCTTGTGTTGGATGGATGATTATATGTTTAGATAACCTAAGGAAGATATCTGGAATTTGAGAGAACTTTTAGAAGTGTTTGGAGGTGTTTTTGAGTGAAAATGAAATGTTTCCGGCCCTTTTTAAAAGCTGTTCTGCACCTCGTTAACGTTCGTTATTTTAAAATTAACGTTTCTTATTTTTCAAGATGAATAACGTGTCTTATTTTCAAGATTAACGTACGTTAATCAACTCTACCACATTTTTCAATTTCTCAACCTGTTTTGATGCAATTCGATTCCATTTTGACATATTTTCCTTATATATCAATCCTAACATATTTGAGAATGTTACAGATAATGCTTTTGAAATTTCAGTCATATTATCCTTAAAATCTTCAAGCTCAGCCATTACATGAGTTTTGAAATCTGCATGGTCTTTCTCCATTTTGGCAACACATTTATGCAAACCAGACCACTTAGCAACTTCAAAAGGATTAGATTGTTTATCACATTTGACCTTTCCTTTGCTAAGATCACCACCAGTTGATGGGAAAATATGCGCTCCAACCTGATGTAAAAAAATAATTAAAAAAACTCACACATATAAAAGAAGATAAAAAAAAATTAAAACAATATAAAACTTACCCCAATAGAATTAAAAACCTGTTTGTTTATTGTATCCAAATGCAACTTTGTACCATCCACTATCTTACAATTGCTAATGGATGGAGAAACATCGCAAATCTTAGAAGCACATAAGCCAACAACACCTTGAAACTTCTCATAAACCCAACATTGTAAAACAGCTCCACAACCATCAACATTGTAATGATAATACTAACCAAACCTTAGTGTCTTATCCATTAATCGATGTCTAGTAGATGATAGCAACATTTTAAACCCAACTAACCCCATGGATAATCCTTGTACCTTCCAGATTCAACTAGAGCAAAGTGTTCCATAGTAACACAATACTCTTTCCATGAAGGCAAGATATAACAGTAAATGACCACAATTATCGCAATTTTTACAGCTTCTTCAGTTGAACTCCAAGAACTTTCAGACAACAGGTTCACTAACTTATTGATAGTACCAGATTCTGATTGACCAAAAAAATTTTCGCACAAACTAAAGTCACCAGAACCAAAATTTGTCAAATCACTAATTCCTTCCGTCTTTAAACCCGAAACCAAACCATACTCATTGATTCTGAACTCTAACTTCTTATCACCAATAAGGAAAATTATAGAATTCACATCCGAATGATTAATCTCCCTAAGAAACAGTGCGTGAATTAGCTAACCTTAACCATGTAACATGTCCATATCAAGGATAAACACGAAGATGGTCGACTTGAAAGAATCTTGTGCTTGAATAAGCAAAACAGACTTAAAAAAGCACCAAGGCCACTTTTGTGATAGAATGTGACCTTGGCCCTAAAATGTCTCATAGACGGGATAAGATATTCAAAATCCTAAAAAATTGGTACAATTAAGAACAATTTAGACCAAAAAAAGTACAATTAAGTACAGATATGTTAAACACAGAAAAAGGATCAATGATTTTCAGCCAACAAGAAAGAACAACATTGATTAACAACAAAGACAATCCATGTAAAAATGTTCAACAAAGTTCAACTTAGCATTTAACAACACAATCAAAATCTGGCAAAAAACGAAAAAGATCAACAATGTACAATGAAAAAAAAACAGACTACTAGGGAAAAGTTCAATAAAGTTCAAATCATACAAATTATAAGATATTTAACAAAAAAATCAATATGTTAAAAACACCAAAAAAGATCTACGATGTTCAATCACCAAAATAATGTCACATTAAAAATAGTTCAAGCAAAGCACAACTAAAATGATTTTATGAATTAACCAAAAACACACTCTATTCGAAAAAAGACAACAATATTCAATCAAAGACAAAAAAATCAACAAATGTACAATGAACAAAATAGTTCTACAAGGGGAAGTACAAAAAAGTTCAGTGCATACAAACATATGATATTTAACAAACAATTTGATCTGTCAAACACTAAAAAGATCAACAATGTTCAACCAATAAGAACCGTCACATTAAAATTAGTTCTGCAAAGTACAACTCGTACAATTATATACATTAACCAAAAAATACACTCAATTAAAAAGAAAAGATAACAATGTTCAACAAAAAGAAATTAGCCAAAAAAATGTAATAAAAAAATGAAAAGCAGGGAGAAATTCAAAAAATAAAAAATAAACGTTCAATTATGACATGAATACAAAATACTCAATATCAGAACAAAAACCCTAATCAAACATTAACAACAAAATGAGAACATGCAGGAAAAAGGAAGACTAAAAAACATTAAATAACAACAAAAAATAGAAAAATTATACCATTGAAGATGAAGATTGAGCTTCGGATACTTTGTCCTTCAGTTTCTTTTTGCTTAAGAAACTCGCCAAGGCTAACGGAATCATCGTGATCATCATCCTCAGTAGAAAACACAACCTTCTCTCTTTTCACCATCGAAAACCTAAAGAAAATGATCAAAGGAACACGACTATGAAAACTTGAAAGAAAAACATAAGAAGAGTGTAACTACAAAAGCAGTTTGATTACATGAGAACGTGAGATACTAAGGCCATTAATAAAAATTTTAAAACCATTTTATTTACCATGATTAATTAAATTACTAAAATACCCTTAACCTATTTTTTTAAAAGGCATAAACTTAATAACTAAAATCAGAATTGGGTTTTTTTTTCCAAAATAAAAGGGATAAAGGTATTTCTTAAAAGACACAAACAAAAAAAAGCACCTCATATAATTACGTTAATGTAATTTGGCTTCGATTTTGACTTAAACCTAATACAAGTGAAAATTTCAAAACAAAACACATAGATTTTCAACCAAGATCACAAAAAAAAATGAAATACATCAACATAGTATGACATAATATGTTGAACTAGTTAATAAAAATCAAATCTTTAAAAGAAATGGAACCATGTTTACCTATTTCATGATATGGCCGTATATGTGATGGAATGACAATGTAACTATAGCCTCAAAATAAACTAAGACTACCTTCTTTCACTACTTTAAGGACCCTAAATGGTGTCCCTCTACAAAAGTAAAGCATAGATAAAAAGATATATGTACTAGCACAAAGGTACAAACGATTTCAACTTATTTTTGGTCTTAGAAAGGAAAGCTTGTGGTTTTGAAAGCACCAAGGTGATTTTGATAAAGAGATCATTTTCTTGATTTATTGGTGGTGATTTTCTACCAAGGTGAGAGAGAGAAGATAAGTAAAGTGAATTAAGGTTTTAAAAAGACTTCTCTCTCTATTAATCTTTTTGTCTGTATAACATAGTTTGATTAGGAGTATGATTTCTTTTGAATTATAAAATTAAGTCTTCTAATCCTATACTAAGCTTGGCTATGTCTTCTTAAAACTCTTTGATCAGCAGTCTTAAGCATCTCATACAATTCAATGATGGTTTTATAGTAGTTAAGCACCACTTGGTCATAACTAGATGGTAAAGAGCCAAGGACTAAGTCAATAGTGAGATTATTTTTTAAGCTTGCATGATGTCTCTTAAGATTATCTAAGTACCCTTTCATCTTTAGCACATAGGGACTAACTTGACCCCCAGGAGCCAACTTACATGATGTCAATGACTTCACCATCAAATACCTCACATGATGTGTAACATTCTTGTCTTAAAACCCTATAGTTAGTTAAATGATTGAAATGATAACAAAATTAAGAAAAAATTAGATAAATCAAAGAATATGAGAGGTAAATGGTGAGTTTTGATAGTTTAGAATAAGCTAAAACTGATAAAGATGAAAGTTGAGAAGAAATGAACTTTAAATTCACAATTGATGAGAAACAGATTTTCAACAAAGTGGGCGTGTTAACAACGTGGAGACCATGACCTTGAAAATAATATGAGCACAACTGTGCTCAAATATGAGCACTACTGAATTTTTGGGAATTAATATTTAGCACGAGGGCCATATTGATGAGGCTAGATTATGTTGACAAGCATAAGTTGTGTTGATTTAAGAAATGGTCGTGCTAATTTGTTAAATATGCAGAACATGTTGGAAATTGAAGCAAGAGGTGGAATGTCTGAATTCAGCAAGGGTCATGCTGACCTCACTATGTTCGTGTTGAACACCAACACCATATATATAGGTCATTTTTAAGTAGAAACAAAATTGAAATAGAAAAAAAGAGTAGAGCCAAGAGAGAAACTGAAGAAAGAGAGAAAGCGAGATTTAGAGAGTTTTAGCTAAGAATTGAGCTAGAAATACAAAATTAATCATAGGATCGATGTCGCCCCAAATTTATAAAGTCCATTTTCGAATAAATAATGATTTTGGCAACCATTTTTTTCTTTAAAAAAACAAGTAAACAAGAAGAAACATAATAATATATTTCATTTACAATAAGTTGACCAAGTTCGGTCGTATACAAAATAAAGATAAATGTGAAATTATGTAGAAGAATCGGAAATAGATTTACAAATAAATGTGGGTAAATCATTTTTCTATACTCTAGTTCGTATAGATACACAAAAGTGGGTAATAAACTAAAACCCTCAAAACAACAAGCTAAGAGCCAACCTAAGTGGTCACTGTATCACCTCCTAAGCCCTCCCAAAAGTAAGTCCCGATAGCCTCTACTGTTGCTCCGCACAATCACCACAAATCACACATGCACGTGAGTACCTAAATGCCCAGTAAGTACACCTACAACACTTACCAAAGTAGTTAATGCATATGTACTCGTTGGTAAAGCATGTTAGGTGTTTTAGACATTAAGTATAAGGAATTAATCCTAGTCATTTACTAATTAAATAATCATTAGTAAGTTATTCAGGGTAAGGCTTATTCTTACATTATATTTTTCATTCATAGTATTCTATATTTGCGCTGTTAGATGAACGAAAAAAGGTATGAGGAATGGCCATGGCAAATTGTTGTCCAGGTTGTTCAACCCTTTTGATATGTTTTTGGGAGTGAAATGGCTTTGGGAACGATTTGCCCTTACCGTTCTCGAAGCTATTTCTTCCTATTAACTTGACTCTGCAAGTAGAATGGCTTGGAAAAAAATTTTCATAGGTCGTTTCCTAGCTCGTTCTGATCTGCTGCATCCAAAAAACAGCGACATTAACATATAACTTTTCATACAAATCAACCTCAATTCATAAGCATCCATTCTTAATGATTCCACATTCAACAACAACCTTGACCACATCACAATCCACCCTAAATCTAGGAATAATCATTAAGTATTCTAATATTCAATTTCACACAATCTCATTAAATTACTCCATATCAAGCCACACACACATAAGCTCACACTTAGAATTCCTTCCATAAATAAATTGCAAAATGCAATAATGTGAATATATGCACTCATGTATGCAAGTGCGAATCACACAAATGCATGCCCCAGGGTCTTTCTTGTGCACGTGAGACAGTCCACCCTCATATATTGGCTAATTCCTACAAAAAATTAGAGCTTTTGCTCTATTGGCTAATCACCACATAAAATTAGAGCTTTCGCTCTCATGGCTAATCCCTACATTATGAACATACAACGACATTCATGTTATGTCCACACGACGTGAATGATTGAAATGCAAACATTTCTAATTTTCACCATACAATCTGACAATACAACTTTAAGGCTTTTCACTCATCATACGATTAACTCATTACAACTCAAATCAACATTTTCATTTAAATTTCATAATCCTCATACTTGTAATTAATTCTTTCTTACATCTCACACTTTACACATACCACTTAATTAACATTCAAACCAATACAAGCACACATTTATACAAGCACATTAGGTCAATTTCCACTTGTTATAATCAAACTAATCCATACCATTCCATAGCATAATGACAAAATCGAATCACAATTAACACAAACGAAACCATAAGTCACAAAGACATCTCATTGAGTCCGTTTTAAGACACATTACCTACCTTTTCAACACATGAGAAATCAACCAAGTATACTAAACTATACAGGTGTAAGACATACAATGGTAAGCGTGTTTCAGTGCACTTATCTCGATCCCACAAACTCAGCTCTCTGATCAACTCTACTCTGGGCTTCGAACACTACCTCCTACACAAAACAAGCCAAATTTCTCTCATTAAACATATATCTAACCTTGATTTTTCATTATAACTCTTATTCCTCAAAACCCCCAAATCACCCAAACCCTAAACTCTCAATCTTTCATCAAAATCACAATATTAAGCCTAACACATACACATTTAAGAATGTCCATAAAAACCACACATAACCAAGACAAAAACCCACTCTATTACACGTAAATTTCATCTAGGGTTAGAGATTTCCTTCTCCAAAATGCCTCAATACCCTAAAATCCTTTTAATGCTTTATTCCGACTTGAGATTTATGAACAACTAAGGAAGAGGGGTATAGATTCGAGTTTAAAAAGCCTTGGAAACATTTCTTGAAGGTTTGAGAAGGTTTCTCTCTAAAAGGGGTCGGCTAAGGTTCTTTATATGTTCCTCTCTCTCTTTTTACTCAAACACGCTTATCTTTTTAAAATCCTTCCAAGCCAAACGACCTGTAGAATGGTCTACCAAAACCATTTTGGTGACTGTTCCAACTCTATTACAGCACGCGTTTATTTCTGCCAACAGTGGAGAGCTATTTAGGAAACAATTACCCTTGGCCGTTTTCCGGGCCATTCCCAATCACTATTTTGACATTTTTCTGCTAAATGTAAGTTATATTTTTAGGGTGTTACAGCTCTCCTCCTTAGAAAATTTCATCCCCAAAATTTACAGTTTAGGTTCTTAACACTTATCAAATCACTATTACAAGTAACAAATAGATACCTCAACTCATGAAGCCTTCAAAAAAAGATGTGGAAACTTTTCTCAGATATTGCTCTCTGCCTCCCATGTAGCTTCCTTAGGTGAATGGAAACACACTTCACCTTAAGCATAAGAATCTCCACTAGCTCCTCCTCATAAATGAGATCCTCTACGAGATCCAACTCTGGCTCTCTAACCATATGACTTGGGTCATACTGATATCTCCTCAACATCGACATGTGGAACACGTTGTGAAGTCGAGACAACTCTCTTGGTAGCTGGAGTCGATAGGTAAGGGGTTCTACCTTCCTGATAATCTTATACAGTCCCATATATCTCGGACTTAACTTCCCTTTTTGACATAATCAAATCACACCTCTCCATGGTGAAACTCTGTTGAATATCGTCTCTCCTACCTCATATACTTTCTCCCGCGTCAGTCAAAGTAGTTTTTCTACCAGGCCTGAGCTTCCTGCATACATCCCTTTACTACATTCACTTTCTTAAGAGTTTGTAGTACTAACTCCAGTCCCTCAATCTGTTGCAAACCCTCCACATCCTAATAACATTGACTTCGACATCGCCTCCTAAACAAAGCTTCATACCGCAGTCATCTCGATAATGGAGTGGAAACTATTATTGTAGGCAAACTCTATCAATGATAAAAGATCATCGTAGTTACCCCCAAACTCTAACAAACATGCCCTCATTATATCCTCAACCGTCTGGATTATCCTCTCTGGTTGCGCATCGGTCTATGGATGGAATGCGGTACTAAATCGTAGTCTGGTGCCCTTAACATCCTGTAAAATCCTCTAGAATCTTGAGGGGAATGTGGAATTATGATCTGACACGATCGAAGTCGAGACTTCGTGCAACCTCACAATCTCTGCCACATACAAGCACACAAGCTTGTCTAAAGTGTCATCCTACCAAATTGCTAGACAATGTGCCGACATACTAAGTGGGTCAACAACAACCCAAATTGCATCATGCTGTCTAAATGTCCTCGACAATCCCACTATAAAAGCCATTGTGATCTTCTCCCACTTCCAATATAGAATTTCTAAAGGCCTCAACTTCTTTGTTGGAGCTTGATATTTTGCATTGATTTGGTAATAAGACAGTTACTAAGCTACAAACTCTGTGATCTTCTAATACATATTAACCCACCAACACATATCCCTCATTTCTCGATGCATCTTGGTACTACTAGGATGTACCAAGTATGGTGAGGAGTGAGCATCCTCCATTAGCCATCCTTAATCTCTGACATATCTGGGACACACAATCGTCCCTCATAATGTGAACCCCATTTTTGGTAAATTCATTTTTCGTTAAACCTCGATTTTCGCACCCATTTTTTTTAAATAGCAACGCCAATCATGTCAAGAGGATATATATATATATATATATATATATAAAGAGTGGTATACATGCATTTCCTTTAAACCAGCCAAATACAAATAAAGTGTAACATATGCAAAAGCGATGGTTTTTGGTTTAAAACAATGCAAGTGCCAATGAGCCTAGACTAACATGTGTATGGCTATAAAAAAATGGAAAAGTTTAGTATCCCCAAAATCTTCTAGGAGCCGAACTACTACAAGTATCATACGTACACGCTCTGCCCAAAAAGGAATGTCCTGCACCACGCTACTGTCGCTCTGCACACATATACACAGCAAAATAGAAGGTGAGTATAAAGAATACTCAGTAAGAGATTCCTTATAATTATTATGTTGAGTGCGCAAGGGAACATTCGTCCTCCACGGACTAACCTCCACACAAATATAAATCTTCAAGCCTATTAATCGCTATACAAACCACACTAGATCAAACCATTCACAACAATCATTTTTCAGCAACCAGATCAATGGGAAAGGCCAAGGGGAACAACCAGAGTGGCTGTTCACCTGGCCGTTCTTACTCCCTGTCCATAATTATAAACAGAATGGTCATGGGAAACGGTCAGCCTGGCTGTTCCCTTGGTCGTTCACACCTGTAGGGACAAAATATATAACATTTAACACTTAAATCCTTTCAAACATTTAAGCACACATTTAGGTCATTCTTTTCCAAGAAAATACACATTTTACTCATCAGAAACATGCCATTTTCCATTGATTAACATCCTACACACTTGTAAGCAACCAATTCATAAGTCATTAACACAAGTTTAACCAAACGAGCACAATTTCAATGGTATTGCACATACACATCAATTTCATATCCAAACTAATCCAATTTCCACATAAATGCACAAATTATGAAGTGTCAATGCAATTCACACTAATGCATGCCCCAGGGTCATATTACACGGTTGGGAAATCCCCACATGAAAAGTTGAGCTCTCGCTCGAGTTGGCAAATGCCCACATTTGAGCTTTTGCTCAATTTTTGGCAAATCCCCACATGAATTAAGAGCTTTGGATTGATTTTGAAAATCCCCACATTTAACATACAAAGATGTTAATAAACTTGTCTACATAACATATGTAAATGAATGCAAACATTTTCATTTATCATCAACAATAATACTCACCATGATACCATTCATAAATTCCAATCACTTTCCACAGATCGCACAATCACCATTTTATATGACAACTAAATCCATCATCCATAACATGTAATATACGCAAATTCAAGCATTTCATGTTCACATCTCCAAATAGTCAAAGTTCATTAACATGTAACTAAATACCAATAATCAAGCATTAATATTTCTTTCTCACCATACAAGTCATAATCATCCAATTACATACCAAACCCATCACATTACCTCATCTCTTTCCTTAAAACATCTAACCCAACCACACATAACCAAGCAACACATACATATCACATCAACCACTCAATCTCATACTATTCTCACAACACAATTTTTAAGCAAGCCTAAGGATATTTCCTTTTGCAAAAAATAATCAATCAACATACGAACAAACAAGTCATTCTCAAACATAATATTATCCAAACAATGCTAACACTACGAACTGTAAGTGTTGAACACACTTACCTCGGGCTCCAAGAACACTTTCCTCGCCCGATCGCTCGTTTGGATTTCAAATTTCAATACCTACACGCATTAAAACTCATCTTACCCGTTATTCACATAATCAACTCATTTCTCCTATTCTTCTCTTTATTTTATCAAACATCCACAGTTTCCTAAGAACCCTATAACTCTAAATCCTTCTATATTCTCACAATGTAAATCAAATGCACATGGCATTCCGATTAACACACAAAATCCAATAAAACCCCACATAAAACTCACTCAAAATGCATACATTTTCCTTAAATCGGAACTTACCTTGTTGAAAACCTATCCATAATATTTCCGGAAGAAATCCAGGATTCTTTACGTATTAGAAAAAAGGTTTAAGCTTTGGGAGGATGTGGGAAAGTGTTTTCGTGTTATTTGAGAGAAAAGAGCTAGGAAGGTTGGGTTCTCATATATGACGTTTCTCTCTCTCTAAAAATTAAAATGTGTGTTTTAATTCGACCCTTCAGTAGGCCAAACGGCCATGGGAAACGGCCTATGGCAGTTCCCTGTGGTTGTTTCCCCTGGTTGGGAAGCCGAACGACCATGGGAACAACCTATTTGGCCGTTCATGGCCAAACTTCTAGCATTTTTCCACCAAACTTTCGTAATATTCTCGTAGAATTTTCACAAAACCCGTCTAAACAGATGCTCATATTCTTTCTGTCTTTGTACAATCAACTCCCTTATACAAGGTTCACCTGTATGTTAGCCAACATCTCTCCCTCAATCATATCCAACTGTACCCTCAGGTCTAGTAAAGCAAATAGGGACTGTTGGGATTTCTAACATGTTCTAACTCTAATGGCAGCAAAAAATAATCAAGAACACATTAAGACTCAGCCAAAATCGACACCAAAATCTAAGAAACACATATATGCACTCCTAGATGATGACTAGTTGACATAAAATCATAAACTATGAAAGAAAAACTCACTTTTAATATTTCTTCATGTAGGCCGTGAGTTTTTTAACCAAAGAATAGTTAACTACCATCTCAAAATACTTTGAGACAACCTTTGCGACACCGAGAAAGAATCCCATTCGTGATTCCTCTACAAAACTAACACACGAATTAGCGGAAATATGTACTAGCTCAAATGTGAGACTCAAAATTAAAACCAATATTTTCCAAATATTCAAAACTAACCCTGATTTTAATTTCAAATCTCAAAAACAAAGAAACATTTATCCAAATCTTTCAAACAGTTCCAATACAAACATGGATATAGAAAAGAGTTATTAAATAATAAAAGCGAAATGTAAAAGTAAATACAATTCTTTAAATATCCTTTCATAACAATCCATGTTTGTGAAATATGTGCTCGAATCCTCCTTGCGGCAAATCCTGCTATACCTGCACAATCATTCAAAACAAACAAAAGGGGTGAGTATAAAGATATACTCAGTAAGTGTAAACCCAATTTAAGTTTAAATGAAGTGCAGGGGTCCAGTTAGCACAAACGTGCTGAAGAACACGAGAACGTGTTCATACCTTCATCCCCAATATTTGATTTCTATCTTGAACTTAAAGTTCATTTATATTCAGCTTTAATATTCAACATGAGGACGTGCTGATCAGTACAAAGATGTACTATTCTCGGAAAATCCTATTCATATTCTGTTTAAGATAATTAGCACACAACATTCTTTATCTTATTTCATTTTGTTTTATAGGCTTTCACATAGATTTATCTTCTTTTAGCACACAGCACATTTCCATTTCACAAATAAACTAATAGCTACACAGGCAACATAAGGTAGTATCAGTTCACAAAGAATAGATATATTGCACACAACAATATCAATAGATCGTAAACTGACATCCACACAGGAGTTTACATCTATAAATAGGCAATCAGCCAATCAGATCATACGAATATCGAACCATACAGGTAACGATAAGAAGAAACTCACACAGAGATCAACAATAACAATTCTCAATCATACATATATGAATATAATGTATGAAGTGCAATGAAATGCAATTTCACACAGAATGA
>CANYCX010564579.1:0-12241 GCA_948193385.1 Breynia disticha f. nivosa
CTCTGTCTAGTCTACAAAAAAAATATAAAATCTCAAAAAAATATTTTTTATATAAATTAAATATTAAAAATTATATATATATATATATATATATATATATATATATATATATATATATATATATATATATATATATATATATGCATATTGCATATTGTGATGATCTATATATGTGTTGTTTATAATTTCAATTTGATACATGGTGTATCAAATTTTAATTAACATGTATTCCAATTAATGGTACATGTTTTAATTTTTATACTTGTTGATTGTTTATATATGTTTATACGTCCTTAAAAATTAATAAGCTATAAATAAAATTTGGCTTATTCTTTTGATGACACTAATAGAAAATAATGTAATGGAAGTTTAAGAACAAGATAGTTCATTGTTTATTCATTCTTGTTTAACTTGAGTTTTTTGAACCCAAATTGGATTATAAAAACAAGATTATTGTTATTTGATTCAAATCAATGAGTGCCTGATTTTAATAGCCTAGATAATCGACATGGAAGGAGAAAGATTGTGATTAAGGTTAATACCTTTGCATGTCACATAAACCTAGTAGTCAAGAGTTATGGTAAAGAAAATGTGTTCCTTTTTGAGTTGGTCATTAACAAACTAAGTTTTATATGTCTAATGAAAGTTATAAAGCAAAATTATTTTTTAATGAATTTTTTTTCAAGACACACATGAGTTTTTTATACCTAGTTGCATAATTTCTCTAAATTGGCTATGACATTAAACTAAAATTGGATTGCATGGACTTGTATTTTGTGGTATGAATTCCATGGCATGCATGGTGCATTTCATGGCTTAGGTTTTGTTTTTCAAATAGGCATGTGTGTATTAAAGTTGTAATAGTTATAGGTTTATTAGTCAACTTTGTGATGAAGATCGAAGATGAAATCCAATTGGTGAGCCCATTCTACATGGACGTATACAACGTTGAAGATGAAGCCTTAAAGGCTAATTATAGGCTTATCTAAGATAGGTTAGCCCATGATTTGAAACATTTGAATTATGATATTATACTTGTTATTAATGCCAAATGTTTGCATGTCTTAGAAGTTAAGGAAAATAGGTTTAATTCCAAATAAATATCAAGTGTTAAAATTGTCTCTCTATTTTGGCAACTCGTCAAGGCATCGATCATCGAGGCACATACTCTTTGTGGGAGTAGGCGTGTATTAGATTATCTTTGTGAGGCAAGGTTGGTGTAAGAATTTTCTATGCCTTTTATATGTAAGGGTAGAATGAGGACCATTCCCAACACGTGCAAGTTTATGTTAGACTTTATAAAAGGTGGTAATAAGATTTGTTCCTAGCCTTAGGCAATGAAATTTGGATGGCATGCCTAATAGTAAGATGTTAATCCCATACTATCTAAACTTCATGCTTAGTGTATGATTGGGACGAATGAAAGTTCCCACCTAAGTAGCTTAATGTTATAGGTGTACAAGCCAAATCTTGACTATACAGTTGTTGCAAAAAGTAGAGCTTGGCCTGCAATGATCACTAACATAAATCAATTAAGGAATTTTTATTTGGATTGTTGGAACTCAATCAAAGTAGAGAAAACTTTAAGAACTTATCTAACTTTGCTTATCGTTTATTGTGTTGTAGAATAAAAAAGCTATGAACAATGTGAACAAGATCTGATTGTGATCTATTCCAAAAATGGAAAGATTAAGGAGAATATTCTACAATAAGTTATGACTTAGTCTCAAGCTTAAGAAGTTTGAAGTCCTAAAGGGTGTTTAGGTAAATGACAAACCTATACCTAAAGATAAAGTCAGACTTGCATCTAATGGTAAAAGGGTTGTTTCATTTAAACCTAAGTCAAGTGAAGAGGACAAAGGTTGTCACTACATGAAAGAAGAGAAACTTGTCTATGTACTTGAATAATAAGAAGAGTATGTACAGACAAGAACACAATGTGGGACATTAGTATGATGATTACTGTGACGATCAAATTCGTAAAACTCATTTTTGAATAAAACATAATTCTGGCAACCATTTTTTTAAATATTGAACAATTGGAAATCAGCATGTTCATTTATAAAACATTAACATGATGCTCACCAAACATACACGTGAAGATTTATCGTACAAGGCTTTATGTAAACCCACTTTTTACAAACCATTTACAATTTAAAACCATTTTGGATTTCAATGCATCGAATGCAATGCAATGCATCACGATAAAAAAACATTTAAAACATTTACAAATCCATTCTTAGAATCTCAATTGTGCTTCATCGACCTCACTCGTGGAAATCCTCCTAGACCTGCACCACATTAAAACAACATACAGAGTTGAGTATATATAATACTCAATAAGTACTAAACAGAGTGTTGTTAAAATGAAGTGCAGGAAAATCTTTAGACAGCACGGGCGTGGTCATTGGAACACGATGTCATGTTCATGCTTAGATTCCCATATGGCACGACGTGCCATTTTGAACACAGTTGTTTGGTTTCAGATTATAGCAAACAAGGTAACTTCTCAACAATGAACTATTAGGTTACACCTAAGTAATCTTACCTTGAGATAACTGATACTGAATTATCAAATCCAATAGACATTAATTCGTTATCCAAAGGATTAAGGGCCATACATCCTAGTTATGCCAAACTACCTCATATTAGGTTGGTTATTAATCCTCATTCGCCCTAAAAATTAAACATTTTTTAGCTGAAAAATACATGGAAGTGTCCTGGGGAACGACCTGCAAAGGTCGTTCTCCCTCTTTGGAATTCTTCTTCATTAGAACGACTTAGTGAACAGTTTGAACATGCCATTCCCCAACCCGTTTTGACTCTCTGGAATGACTCCAAAAGTGGAACGGCTTGGGAAATGATTTGTTCAGTCTGTTTCCCAGACCGTTCTGACCTTATGTTTTCAACAAAATAACAACATTCACACTTATCCTTTCATATCAATTTAAACATAACCTATAGGCATTTCCCCCAACAACCACAGTCAATATCAACCTTGAAACATATCATCTCTCACTCTAAATCACTTACTAAACATCAAATACTTCAATCATGAATTCCATTCAACAATCAAGAATTTCCATTACAATTCCACACAACAATCTCAATCATACTTCAAGTTATTCTACATCTCCTCAACTCAATCACATATCTCACATGTTCATTCCATATACATTTCAAACAATTATTCATAATCCAAATTCACCTTATTACATGCTTCACCACATCATATACCATCAACCAAACACATAAACAGTCACACATGTTCCAATCTCATATCCAAATCATACACGATATTTAAATGCGAATGTATGCACAATGAATGCCAAATGCAAGTCATACAAATGCATGCCCTGGGCCTTACCTGTGCGCGTGACAGAGTCCACTCTTATAAAATTTGGGCTAATCCCCTTTATATTTTAAGCTCTCGCTCATTAGGCCAATCCCTCTGAAATAATTAGAGCTCTCACTTTTTTAGGCCAATCCCCCTGATAACATTTTGACCTTTCCCTCAGTTGGGCCAATTCTGCTGATAAGAATAAAACTTTCGCTCAGTTGGGCCAATCCCCCTTATCATGAATACACAACAATGGTCATGCTCATTCACGTATCATGAATGTATGAAATGTCACAATTTCAATCTCAACATAATTCATCTCAATAACACAATTCAAACACATATCACGTGTTTCTCTAATCACACAATGCTCACAATTTATCCTTCACATAATACCATAAATTCATTTACCAATCCATTGCATATTAATCCCAAGTCAAAACTTAAACACATCAAAGCTTACACACATCAATAAATTCATCACTTCCCATTAAACATAATTAACGAACCATTGATTTTCACAAACTAATCATTACATAAATTTTTCCCAAACCACTTAAAACAACATCGCATTCATAACCATTTAAAACCAACCAATACTCACCTCATTACTCTAATTTCACACAACACATCAACACATTCAAACAAGCAAGTAAATCATCCAACACTTGTTAGGATCACACTAATTCATTACATTCTTAGCATAAAGGCACTCTCAAATTACCAACTAACACAACTAAAACAATAAGCCACACACATACTCCTCACAATCATAATGACAAAATCATAACCACATCAAAACATGTTACAACACATTTCCATAAACGCATCACTCAATTACCATCATACTATGGAATACCATCCACACATAAATCAAGCGTACATACAATGGTAAGTGTGGATTTAGTGCACTTACCTCGAATCTCCCGAAGTCGGCCTTAGCTCAACTCTGCTCCGGGTCTCGAACACTGCCTCCTACACAAATTGAACCATATTTCTCTTATTGAAGACTTATTATAGCTCAATTTAACATTCTAATGCGTATTCCTACAAAATCCCCAAATTACTCAAACCCAAGAATCATCTATTTTCCACAAATATCATACTACAAAGCTAAACACGTTTGCTACTATGAATAACCATCAAAACCTCACAAAACCCTAAACAAAACCCTCTCTTTTACTTAAAAATTTCGTTTATATTAAGATATTACCTTTCTGAAAATCGGCCCAAACCCTAGATCTCGTCCAAGGCTTTGCACTGGCTTAAGATTTATGACCAACTAGGGAAGAGGGGTGAATATTTATGTTTAAGAAGGTCTTGGGATGTTTCTTTGAAGGTTTGGGAGGTTTTATTTTGAAAAGGGTCGGGTATGTTTGAGGAAATATGTTTTTCTCTCTCTCATCTGCTCAAAATGCATCCCTTTTTAAGACCCTAGACAAGCCGAACGGTCTGGCGAACTGGTTGGCAAGACAGTTTGCTAGGTAGTTCTAGGCTTCTGTCCGCAAAATTCACTTTTTGTCTATAACTGAAACGGTTTGGGGAATGGTTTGGCTAGGCCATTTTCCCTCACTGTTTTTCATATTTTTTTCATATTTTCATTAAATTTTTGGGATGTTACAACTCTCTCCCTTAGGAAATTTTGTCCCCAAAATTTGAACTCAAGTAACTTAGACACCTCTCACAAGTGAATGATTCCACATTCTGATTTTCTTTCTAAATCAGAATTTCCCCTCAAGCCTATGATCTATCATAAGTCATTGACTTCCACATTAAAACTAAGGAGGTATATCTTATACTTCTATTTTCACTCTTCCAACACTTAGGAATTTCATATCCACTTACTCCATTCCATATAATCATGTCTAAACAAGGACATTCAAATCATTTGTGAATCATGCTAACCCATCAAAACTAAAGTCACAATCTATTATCATTGTTTGCACTCATTGTAAATTAACTTATACCCTCATTATTAATTACCTCTCATCACACCTACCTCTTTAAATAACTAAACTTAGGCACACTCATTTAACACACCAAGACTTTCTTTATTTTCTACTCTCTCCAACAAAATTCCTATTTAACTCTCATAATTATCATTATGTTCGTAGTCTTTATCAATCAGGTAATGCTAGCCCAAGGTAGGTAATAAGAATAATGGTTTCGTGCGCACGAGAAGAAATTCAGTATTGCGAAACATATGTATCATGCAAAAAACAAAATGTCCTACCCTTGGTCAAGAAAATGTGCAGGAATCCTAAAATCATTTTGTATCCAAGTGATACTCCTGGCACTACCTTCAAGAGAAGATTCAAACCATAGACAACCTCATTGATTATACACCACAGTTAAAATCCTTAAATACTATTGTTTTCCATTATTGCACATTCTTTCTTTTAATTATCTTACCTCTTCATATACTAGTTCCTCAAATTTCATTTTCATTTGCGCTTTTCACTCTCTTATTGCTTCATCATTCCCCTGACCATCAATTTTCTTTTTATATTACCTTGTGAGGAAATCACCCATGCATCAACTATCAATCTTTTCTTTGAATTCCAGAATAACGGTTATATTCTTCTTCATTATTGGATGCTTTTCAAGATTCTTAAGTTTTATTTAGGTAATTTCTCTTGCCACTTAGGATTTTGCTCACTTCTTTATAAGTCCATTATTCATGGTAAGGAATCATCATTCCTAATTTATCCTAACTCCCAATCTCATAATGAATACTCATCTCAGCCTCTCTTTTACAAATTCACAACTTATAGTTCTTTTTATACGAGAATAGTCTGGAAAACAGCCTACGCAGCCCGTTTTCCATCCCGTTCTGACCTTCTGTTTTTCCTCTGCAAATGGAACGACATG
This sequence comes from Breynia disticha f. nivosa, assembly GCA_948193385.1. NCBI lineage: Eukaryota > Viridiplantae > Streptophyta > Magnoliopsida > Malpighiales > Phyllanthaceae > Breynia > Breynia disticha. The sequence goes on from CANYCX010564579.1 coordinate 6,212, forward strand.
GGAAACGGCTTGCTTGGCCTATTTTCTAGCCTGTTCTAGGCTACTAATTCTGCAGTTCATAACTTACTTCACATAACTTCAGCGTACAACAACATACACCAATTCAACACATTCCCACCACTCACATAACATGCCCTTCAACACTCTATTTACGCAATTTAAACTTCACATCATCATTTACAACCGAGAATAATTAATTTCTATTCGCATAATTTTTGTTTGGCAATTTCATAAACAATTTAGCATTCACCCTCAATTGGAGAGTTCACTCAGTCACATTCTTTATCACTCTCATTAGCCATAATTTTCATACCGTCTTATACAAGCTGAATAATAATAAATGAAAGGCTAATGCCTTTTCTTCACACCACAAGTGCCTTTACAATCATTGGTACAATTAGCATAATGGAATGACATTCACACAAGGCACATTACAACCATTCACACAAGCCAATCTAAAACTCATAACAGTCTTATACACGCACCACATGTTCCACGATATTCGTTCCATAATAAAAGCCCCATTAGGTCCATTAACACCTATAATCATTTAGTTGATTTCATACAACAAATCAAGGACAACACATTATGCCAATAACATCTAAAAAATCCATATGTAATCATTCTTTTTGTGTAACAATATCATGTATGCATAACGAATGCAATTGAAATGCAAATGCATTTCCACACATATGATGCCCTGGAATTTTCCTTATTATCTTTTTTTTTTCTTAAATTGAAGGATCTCTCCTTCGTGAGCACCCGCTCCTTAATTGCCGACGATGAGCGCCTGCTCCATTTTTTTGTCGAATTTTTCTTAGGGTCTCCCCTATTGATCACACGCTCCTTATTTGCCTACGGTGAGCACCCGCTCCATTTTTTTGTCAAACATTCTTAGGGTTCCTCTATTGAGCGCATGTTGCCATAACATCAAGGGATCTCTCCCTATTTGAGCACACACTCCCAATATCGAGGGGTCTCTCCCCATTTGAGTACACACTCCTAATACATCATCATATATTACATATCACAAAATGGAAAATTCTATTTTCACATACCCCCACACACTATTTAACTAGTGGAACCAAATATGTGCACATTTCATCACATCACGTATTCATAAATCAAGGCTCATATGGTGCCCAATTCACATTAAGCTCAACCTATCCCTTACAGCCAAGGTTTAATGAAAATTCTCAAACATACACATCTCTACTTTGCCATATATTGCAAACAACATTTAACATAATAACACAATTTCATTAATTTATTATGTACATTCATATAAACTCTTCCATATACACACATTTATTTAACAAATGATTAACATTTCAATTGTGTATTTTCATTCACGTACCCCATTTAACTCAATCACAAGTTAGACACTAAATTCGATGCCATATAAATTACACTTACTCATTAAGTGTTTTTAACTTACAAGTCATTTCACTTCAACTATTCGTACTTCTTATTCATGACCAAACCACTTAACAAAATTTCATTACCTTCATTCATTATACCCAACTCTTTCTCTTATCCGGTTAATCAATTCATATTTTAACCTTAGGTCTTTCATGTGAATTTTCAAATTACATACACAAAACATATTCATTCACTTAAAACACAAGCATCTTTCTCAAGTATCCTTCCATAATTAGACTATTAGATTACACATATGTACTTGTACCGTGAAACAACTGATCATGAGGATTCCACGAGGTCAGAGCATTATGATTTTTCTCAAATCACTCTTGGTTTTCAAAACTCAATTCATTTTTTGATAAGTCAAACACATGCATATGACCTAAAACAATGCACCTATCCCGAGGGAATCTAATCCCCGCTCTGATACCACTAAATGTGACGCTCAATTCTGTAAAACTCATTTTCGAATAAAACATAATTTTAGCAACGTTTTTTAATATATTGAATGATTGGAAGTCGGCATGTTCATTTATAAAACATTAACATGATTCTCACCAAACATACACGTGAAGATTTATTGTGCTTCACTGACCTCGCTCGTGGAAATCCTCCTTGACCTGCACAACATTCAACAACATACAGGGGTGAGTATATAAAAATACTCAATAAGTGATAAACTGAGTGTTGTTAAGATGAAGTGTAGGGGAATCTTCAGCCAACACAGGCGTGCTCATGGAACATGATGCCATGTTCGCGCCTAAATTTCCAGATGGCACGACGTACCATGGTAAAAACGGTTCAATTCTCAAATCACTACAAATAAGGTATCTTTACATCTTTGTACATCCTGTATATTTTATTTACCGCCATACATCTTAGTTATGCCAAACTACCTCACGTTAGGTCAGTTATTAATACTCGATCGTCCTAACACATACATTTACCAGTTGGAAAACACATGAGAACGACCTGGGGAACGGCCTGTACAAACCGTTCTCCTGGCCGTTCTCCCTCTCTGGAATGCTTCTCAACTAGAACCGCTTGGGGAACGATTTGCACGGGCCGTTCCCCAGACCGTTCTGGCCTTTTGGAACTTTAAAAGTAGAACGGCTTGGAGAACGGTTTGAATAGGCCATTCCCTAACCCATTTTGACCTTTTGTACCCAAAAAATAGTTGTATTCATACTTAGAACTTCATACCAACAAGCTCAAATCATGGATAGCAATTCCAAAACAATTCGCACTCAAAATCACTTTCAAACACATCATATTCCACTTAAATTACTTATCCATCATCACACATTCCATCCACATTTCACACAACGATTCCCAATTCATGATTCAAACTAGCCATATTCCATAATTCATACACATAAATTAAAAGTTATAAACCATATACTTTTCCTACAATATTCATAACTCATTTCCAACTTATGTACACTGACATCTTCACAATAAGCACATTCATTCACATTTCCAACATCAATTCACACAACATTCATAATTCCATAATTAAGCACTCATAAAATAAATCCAAACACATATTCATCATATTCTCATATCATCACCACACGACATCAAATGCGAATGTATGCCAATATGAATGTCAATATATTTCACAAAAATGCATACCTTAGGGTCTTTACTTATTTATCATGCATGTGAGAGAGTCCACTCTCATAATTTGTATAATCAAATATGATACTATCCCTAAGCTTCTCATTTATCTTTTTACTTGTTTTCATTTCGGATTCCTTTATTCATACATTCACGTTCATAATAAATTCCTAACTTTTGTCTACCTACTTTTGTTTTGAAAAATAGTTTTCCATCTCCTTTCATGTGGACCTAACTTCTGTCTCCCTACTCCCATCTCCGAATAATCGATCATTTATCCCCTTTCTATATCATATCATTTCACATGTCATCATTTCATATAATCCTTTCTTATATATAAAAAAATAACATCATTCACGTACTTTTTTGCATTTCTTTTCTCATTTTGCGTACATGTTTCATTTGAATCATCGATACGATTCTCTCTTTCCATATTCATTTCACATTTTGCATATATCATCATATATCATTTCTCAATCATATTAGTATGAACATATCTTATCATATATCTCATTCTTTTAATTTCATTTTCATATTAATCATACTTATATGCATATCATCTCAAATTTGCATCTCATAAACATTCGTATCATAATTAATCATTTGCATACGTATCATCCATTGTAATTCACATCAATTTAGGTTTATATTTTAAATTAGCCAAATAATGAGTTAGATTACTCACCTCTAACTGAAGTACTCAGACTGATATAAGCCCCAACCCTGCCTCGATCTAACTTGTCGGCCTAAGCAACCATTTATACCAATTCTTATCATAATCAATTAAATAACTCAATCATATACATGCTTCTAAACTAATCCTAACAATTTCTAACTTAGATTCTTCATAAATTATACTAAAATTAGTAATTACGAAGGATTACCTTTTGTAGTTTTGCAGTATCGACTTAGATATCAAGATCTAGCTTACTCACAGGATTCGTTTTGTTGTTTTTACGAATGATTCCACCATAATATTACCTTTCCCTCTCTAAAACTCTCTCGGCTCACTCTCTCTCAATTTTCTCTCTATTTTACTTAAATGAATTTTCTATTTGGGTTTAGTACTAATTAATTGATAAGCACGGTCGTGTCGACCTAAGAACGCCCTGTGCTATTGTCCACGTGTTAGCTCATGCTTTAATTTCCAACTTTCTTGCATGATTTACAGCTCTGTACATCCCACTCATTGATCAGCACAACTCGTTTTATCAACATGCCCATCGTGCTGTTCTACACACCCATTGTGTTGACTTTTCCTTTTTCTAGAAAGTTTGATCATGGTCTTCCTTAGCACGGTCGTACTCATTACATTTCCAGTGAGCACGCCCTCGTGCCATCAGTATGTCCCTCGTGTCTGCAGACTGCAACTTAAAATTTTCTATAGTTTTCTGCATAACTACTTTCTGCTTTCTACAGTACTATCCTATCTTATAGTTTAACAGTTCTTAATGTATAATATGTTCATTTAAACATACTTTTATTAATCATTTACTAATTATGGGATTTAATATAGAAATGTTACAATTCTTCCTCCTTAATGAATGTCGTCCTCAAAATTCTTTATCGTTTCTATGCTAGCTTCTTTTTAGTTACTTCTATATGCTGATATGCAATACAAAGTAATTACATAAGTGTAAAAAACTAAGGAGAGTATTCTCATCCTATCCTCAGTTTTCCAAGTCGCTTCTTCCATGTTGTGATGTTTTTACAGAACCTTAACCATTGGAATCTCTTTGGTTCTTATCAGTTTGACTTTATGATTTACTATTTGCACTGGTTCCTCGGTATAGGTTAGATTTTCTGTTATCTATACTTTTAACTTGGGTATGACATGGGTAGGGTTTGATCTATATCTTCTAAGCATACTCACATGAAACACATCATGTATCTGTGCCAACTTTGTAGGTAAAACCAATCTATATGCCAATGGACCAATCTGCTCTATTACTTCATAAGGTTTAATGTATCTGAGACTTAGCTTTCCTTTTTACCAAATCACATTATTCCATTCCAAGGAAAAACTTTCAAAAATACTTTATCCCCGATTTTTATTCCATTTCTCTTCTATGCTGATCATAATAACTCTTTTATCTATCCTATGTCGCCTTTAACTTACTTTTGATCAACTCTACTTTTTCATTTTTCCTGTAAGATTTTAGGACCTTCAACAATTTTTGCCCCTTCTCTATTCCAGCATATGGGACTTTTAAATTTTCATACATATAGAGCTTATACGGTGCCATACCAATACTACTATGATATTGATTATTGTACAAAAATTTCATCAAAGGTATGCACCTATCCCAAGAGCCCTGAAACTCCAAAACACAAGATGTTAACATCTCCTCTAGACTTTGTATGGTCCTCTCACTCTGTCCATCCGACTGTGGATGAAAGGCAGTACTAAAATGTAACTTGGTACCCAATGCAGTCTATAGCATCTGCTAGAATCTAGAAGTAAACCTCATATCTTTATTTTATACTATAGAAACAAGAATGCCATGTAGTTAAACTACTCTCGCATATATAGTTCTGCTAACTATTCTAGAGAGAGTCCAACTTTGATAGGTAAAAAGTGTGTCGATTTAGTCAATCTATCTACTATCAGCCACGCTGCGTCTTTACCCGATTGTGTTCGAGGTAAACCTATCACAAAATCCATGGTTATCCTTTTCCACTTCCAGGCTGGTATAGATAACGATTGAAGTTTTCTAGTTGACACTTGATGTTCAACTTTCACTTGTTGACATACCATACATCTAGATACGAATTCAGAAACATCTTTTCTCATATTTGGCCACTATTAATGTTGTTTTAGAGTATTGTACATCTTTTTCATTCTTAGATGCATAGCGTAAGGAGCGTTATGTGCTTCATCTAGTATCTCTTATCTAATACCCTCAATCTTTGGTACACATACTCTGGTCCCTAACATCAACAATTCATCAACCAACTGAAATGAAGTCTCCAACCCCTGATTAATCT
>CANYCX010564613.1:0-11440 GCA_948193385.1 Breynia disticha f. nivosa
GAGAAAATTTATTGACAACAGTTGGGACATGAAGATCCTGAGGCATGAGAAAGGACTGCCAAACGCATTGGTTTGGGACAAGATAACCATGAAGGTATGGACATGCATCTTCTCCAAAAGGTAAGGCGAAGATATGGAAACACTGTGCAGCTGCATACCTAGATCAACGTCCGTAAATGTTGTCAAAAAATTCAATGTAGTCTTTCAATTTAGGGATCTAGTTTTCTTTCGGCCAAGTCCCGGGTTGATTTTATCTTTCGCCATCAGAATGGAAAGGTTGACCCATTTATGAAGGAGCCAATAAGGGAGGTCGATGTCAACATTCTATTCCGAATGGAAGAGGATAATCCAAAATAGGCACAAGCTAAAACAACCGAGCCAAAGTTGACTGGCCCCTATTCTTTTTTGCCTTGAAGTTAGAGCAATCACCCAAGGAAGATAGCTCGAGATTAGGCATTTTTGTTAGTGTAGCCCTAGCCCCTAAGCATTGTCTATAAGCTATATCTATAGTTAAGGCAACATATTCTATCTGTGTGTTTCCTCAGTTCGTAAAGATTGATGCAATTCCTTGAATATAAATCACACAGCTTAAGTTGGCATATGTGAGACATATGTCTATAGGACCTTGAAGTAAGGGATTATATTCTAAATATCCCTAGTCAATCATTGTTATGGGATTAGTTAGTAAATTAAGCCTAGCATGCTCTTTCTAACTTAGTGGGTTCAGTCCTATAGAGCACAAGGGCATTGGATTCAATCAGAAGTTATGGATACATGTCTAGACATGATATTTGGATTAGATCCACAAATGATTACACTACATAGTTTTGAGTCATAAATGGTTCTCATGTGCAAGTCTTGCATCAGAATTTTTAGACCTAAAATCTTTATGAAACTTCAAATGAGTTGCTGCATACTTTAATGTATGTCTAACATGCTCGTAATAGAGTGACAAGTATGTGCATATTAGGTATACACTAGTTCATGTTAGAGATCATGAAAGAAGTGAAAGAATTACTCACTCTCAACGAGAAATAAAATGTCACCAGCTACTTGATCAGGGAACTGAGAAGTGTATAGCCATACCTAGATGAAATAATGAGTTTCATTATAAATCTGAGAATTCAGTTTCACTGCAATATCATGAAAGGAAATAAATTTATAAGGATGACTTAGCGCATGCCTTATATTAATTCTGACATTGTAGGGTAAGGAACTGTGTAAGATTTTGTAAGCTCATTTAAATGCCAACCACATTTAATTCAATTTGCATTGTGAGTATTACATGCTAGAGTGCACATATGACCTTTAGGAAGCTTTATTTCCTAATGCCAAGTTCAAATGGACATATAGGATCTCACATGAAGAAATGATTGAAAGGGCATTTTAGATACTAATTTAATTAGACAAATAATATGAGCATCTATAGATACTAAAATGGACACAGTGAGGCCCACTGCTAGAGTGCATGACCATGATGTATTTATTTGGTATTTTGTTTTTAATTAGTGTATCTTATTTAATTAAGATGACTAATTAATAACAAATACAAATAATATTAAGAGAGATAAATCTGGCAGGTTTTGATGGATTAGGAAGAGATTTTATTTTAAAATCAAATCAATCCTAATTGATCCACACTATTATACACGACTAGAGAGAGATAAGTAGGGTTAATATCAGTTCAAAAAAAAAAAAGTAGGGTTAATATATTGTATGCCATAACTCTTAACCCTAGCTCTGATCTATCTACACACAAGCCACTCTCTTCCTCTCCTCTCATTTTGAGTCGTTGACCATAACCAAGAAAAAGGAGACAATTTTCTCTGTTATTCTTAAAATTGTGCCTCTTAAAAGGAGAATAAGATAGTCTTCTTGTTCTTATATATTGTGTTCCATCAACTATCCAAAGAGATTCAAAATGGAGCTAGAACTTTGTCGGATCACAGGTTCTTCGAATGTGTGTGTCTAAAGAAGGGTGATAAAATCGACAGTCTCTTGGTTGGCGTGACCGTGTTATTGGTTGTTCTATAGAGTTATTGGATAAAACACATTTCAAAGATAATAGAACAAAAACTTAATTACTCTAGGTTTTAACCCTCCGTATGATGTTTCTAGGTGAAAGTCAAAGTTTACATGTTTTCTTTGTTTTTTGCTGTTTTTGATTTTAAAATAAACACAATAGATTGCATGTTTGATTTTCAACAGTTTTGACTTGGTAGCTTGAACGAACTTGCAAAGGAAGTACCACCAAAATTTGACTTCTGCATTGCCAAAAATCTTATCCCCTAAATTCAAGATTATGGCAATCTCATATCTATGATATAAGTGATGGTACGAGGTCAGGTTCTTCCTTTCAAAGTAATTGGAGATATATGCTTCATCTTAAATGTTGCCCTTTTTCAAGGGAAGACCTCCATGAAATGTTCGGAATATTTATTCCTAAAGTTAACCAATACGCAGTGGAATTCAAAAATTTTCTAGGCTAACCTAAAATAGATATATGATCTCCATGATATTGAAGATTTAGTTTAAGGAAATTTACCTTAATTTTCTTAATGAAAGTCGACATCATGATTTTGTTAAGGTTTAGGGAATACTCTCATCTGCCTTCACACACACACCTATAAGACAAAGATTAGTTGTTCATTATTCTTGTTCTTTGATTCACTCAACCTTGAACCAAAATTAATCTAAGTATTTAATGACTTAGAAAAATTAACCAATAAAGAATCCAAATATATACATGTGCCTTTTTCTACTTGTCATGGCCTATTTATAGGCTTCTAAACTTTTATTACAAGTACTAGGGTTTAGTAGTCGATTTAAGGTTAAATATATGTATTCTAGTCCACCTAGAATATGTTACATGTATTAAGGAAATTGAATCCAACCTAAAGGCCCATCAAAAATCAAATTCCTCAACTTGAGAAGGAGTATGGCCTATATAATTAATTAGGAAGTGGTTTGTGACAAGCATTTTTGGCTCGTCATAATTTAAAATAACCTTCTTTAAATGTCTACCTTTTCTTTGGTTTAAGACAAGATATTATCCATGTCTTAAAATTAATTATTATGGAAAATTCTTTGTCTCAAAATTTTTCAAATTATTTTTCAATGCATTTAATTCTAAATTAAATTGTAGAAAGATCATTTATGATTTTTGACTATATATTTTACATACTGAAATTAATAAAATATATACCGACATAAAATGTGGATTTCTAAAAAGACATTTTATTTTAAGAAATGTCACAATCTTTGTCATGTAATTATGTGTACGATCCTATAAGCCCATTTGTCCTTTGGATTGACTTAACAATTCCAATAAATATTATTAAGCTTCTCTAGTAATCCCAAATAAAATTCAACAACTTGTCAAATATCTACCTAACAATCTTATATGATCCTTTGCACTTTGATATCATGACAGTATAAGGCATGTGTAAGTCATCCTTATTCTGCATTGTCACTCTCTTGATCTTATATTTGAAACTAAAGTAATCAAATTATTGATTTATCAATCAATCAGGGTTAGGTCAGACACTGCTTCATTCAAATATCAAGTGGCCTTTGGTATCATCTCACTTTTGAGATTGAAAATCCTTCACTTCTTTATGGTAACTTTAGCATGAATTATAATAAACCCAATATTATCCATGTTTACAACCTAGTTACAATTCTCATTAGACATATATCAAAGTATACTAGAATTCATCAAGACTCATAAAAACTTTTGATCTTAGGATTCTAATATAAACACTATTTATGATAAATTTTTATGGATTTTACCCTATCATGTAACATTCTCATTCAAAGGGATCAATCCAATACATCCTCTCTATGATGTATCTATGTTGTTCATGCCCCATGATTGGTGAAACACAATCATTTCATTGATCAACATACTAATTTTAGTTTATTGTAATTCTCATTGACAATGATCAATTAAGGATATTTAGAGGTCATCCCTAAAGTCTATAAGAATAAGTATTTAGCGCCTTACACTGATAATTGAACAGGACTAACATCATGGATTATTTTATCATTTCTAAATGCACAAGAATATAGATAGATAAAATTAAAATGTTTTATCTTTATTATTCTCTCTACATAATAAATAATTTCATACAATATAATTATATTAGGACTTCTTCCCCACACTAAAATGAACAGGTACCCCTATTTGAGCCATCATATTAAGGAGGGTGACCGACATCTAGCCATTGGGAAATCAAAATTAGTTAGTGGAAGGATTCTAAAAACCAACTATCTTACTGAATTTAACCCAATAAAACTCAATGCAATCTAGAGAAAGCATAACCAACTTGTACATTCTGATCCACTTCAGCTTGACCAAACGAGCAAGGAGAATTGTGTCAGTCATCACTCCCATAGGCGCCTTGTGAATTGGAGGTGTTCTTTGGAGGAGCTCAAACCAACTTCGACAAGTCATTAATTTGACTTAAAGTTGACCCTATGAGTATACATTTCTTTGAGATGGCCAGATAGTAGGACAATAATGCCCTTAGTTTATCCTCATAAAGAGCATTAGTTATCATTAGACTAGCAATGTATAAATCTCTAGCCAGAGTTATATCAAAGGTCACACCAAACCTAAGTTCATTTGAGATTTTTATCATTAAAGAGGTATCATAGGTATCAAGATCCTAGAAATAAGAGAGGATTAACTTGCAGTCACCCTCTAGAATAGGGTAAACTGAGGAGACAAACTTAGAAGCCAAAAGATAGTAGATGAGAGGATTTTTTTAGAGAGAAAATCTTAAAGATTGCAAAGATAAGGGTGAAAGCATGCGAAGTAAGACCAATAAAAATGGGGTATTTATAGGTTAAGAATGGAACAATGAATTGTAGGAAACCAAAACTTAAAATGAATTATAAACCCTAAAAGAAACCATAGATGATAAGAGTCTCATCAGTCATATCTTTTTGATTGCTCAACAAGAATAAAAACAAGGGACTTGTGTTACCACCAAGTGACATGTGTCCTAGCAGGGATTAGTTTGAGAAAGAGGCAATCAATGTGAGTATAAAACATTTAATGGCAGAAATGAAATTTCAAATTTAAGTTGTCAAGGGAATTTATACTATAAATCTCATGCTCTTATAGAAAGCAAATTTTCAAGGGAGTTGAGGTGATGTTGCATGCAAGATTCAACAAAAGGAAATATCATATGGAGGAGTTATTTGGACGACTAAGGAATGAACCACCTCTTGTATATCGTCTTGGAAATTTATTATGAGCTATAGATTTAGGAGAAGGGAGTATCGAGAGAAATTAGATTTGGGTTTCAAATACTACTACCACTATAAGACAATCAACTCATGGGATTTGACCTATGACCAACTCGACGTAAATAGGTCCAAATGGTCAAAATGTTCATAGTATACTTTCCCAAATACACAGTCTAAATGGACAAGCTTTTATGAATCCTTATTTCACCAGTGCTTAAGGCTTTAAACCACAAGGTTTTAATGTAAACCAAGGAATATCCATGTTTAACGCTACAATTCCCTTATGAACGGTCCCACGACATGTCCCATGTAGATTGGAGGTCATTTATTAGGAACTGTCAAGCTCTATTTACCACCTAAATAAGGTTTGACTGAGGATGTTCTGGCCAACATTATTCAAAAGATTGACGATCTACAACTTTAGGGAGTGAATCGACCTGTTTATTAAAAGTCATATCCAGATTATATAGATCGAGACTTTCCTTTTCCTAGGGCTATTAATTTTCAAAGTTAATATCATTCTCTAGGTAGGGAAAATTTATGCCCTGGAACATGTGACACGATTTAGCCTTAGTACATAGTTTCTTTTGTACTTTTCCCTTTTATTTTAAACACTTACAATGGAGGGAAAAATGGGTTCTGGAAAATACATCTATGACTTCAATACTATTATAAGTAGTTAACTATATGATGCTTAAATTTATTTTTTTTTCAATTTTAGTCTATTTAACTATAATGTATACTTTCCAGTACAAAATTTTGCATAATAAGTTTGAGTATCAATATATGATAATCATCACGTGAAAAAATAAAATTATGATAAAAATAAAATTTAACTAATAATGAAAGCTTGTTAATAAACAAAATGATTATATTGGTTTCCTAAAACCAAATGCATCTTTATCATGGACTCATAAACTGTTGTGTATTTTACAAAGGTCCTCAAAGTTGTACCACCGACCACACACACAGAAATCCACACAATCCTGCTTCTAAAATCTGTTAATTATAATTTCATAAACAAACATATATGAGCACAAAGACTCTATGAGCATATGCATTAGGGCACTTACCTGACTATGTAAAACATAATGTACTCATTTATTTTATAAGAATAATTGTCTTATTATTTTCTCTTCAACTAGTGAATTAGGAAATCCATATTGAACACTAAATGGTTAGTCATTAATGTACCTTAATTATATGTTTTATCCCTTGAATTCAATTTTATTGATGTGTAATATTTCATTTACATACATATGCACACAGAGACCAATGAAAGGGTATAAATATTAGTTGTTGAAGTTTAGCTTGATAATTATCAAAAATCACATTATAAGCGTACTTTTGCAAATCATACAATCATCAACTTACATCCATTTCATTCCAACATTCAAAATTCACATCATCATTAAACTATACTTGTTTTCCATAGTACCAAAATCATAATTAATCACAACATCATGTTTAAAAATTCACATTCTAATCATATCATTTTTACTATGTATAAGAATAATAAAAAAAGGCATATACTCATAATCTAATGATTTCATCAATTTGTGTCCATTCCATTCTCTACACCATTCAATCATAAATATGTATGCTCATAAATTCACAACTTACACAATGATCAAGTTTTGTGGAATGTGCATGCCTTATGCTTCCACTATATCTCAATGTATGCATGCATTTTTTTTCTTTTCATTTCACTTTCATTTTTTTGTCATGGGCCCCTCGACCCTTTTGTTTTCATTTGAATTCCTCAATCCTTCGACTCACATATTTTTAATCATGAGTACCTCAAGGACTTAAAACCAAAGATAACAAAAAGTATTTATTTGATTTAGATAAGGTCAATTTAATTTTGATTGGCTATATGAAAACTAATGAATTAAACTAAATTGAAATCATAAGTTTCCTACTACGAAAGAGCTTTTGGTTAAAAAAAAATTTGTAAATGGCATAGACATACTTTAAATTCCACTAATATTTGTCTGTATTTTTGAAATATTATTCAAGATTTAGTGAAATCTAAAGAATTAAAATTCCCTGAGTTTTATGATACTATGGGAGTCAATAAAGATCCATTTTTGGTTATAGAATGCTCATGTTTTGAACTATATATTGTTTAAAACCTTGATGTTGTGATTGGTCATACTATGGTGGCCATCAGTTTGTTCAATCAACTAATTTGAATGGGTGTTCTGCATTTAGTCTGGTTGGATGATCACACCATGGACATTCATTATTGCTGGCACATGATGACACTCCATACTACAAACAATAGCAAGGAGTTCATGAACTTCTTGTGGGCTAATAAAGAAATATGCTGGTACAACCTTTCTTGCCAATAGGAGGTGGCTATGTATCAAAAGACACCTATTTTCAAACGTTTATTAGTTTTTATTAACCCATTTGAGGCTACTACTATTTCTCAACAAGCGTTCAAATCCTAAAAATTAAGGAGATCCATTGGCAATGCCAAGAGAAAAAATGAAAGTGTTTGTGCACGAAAAAGGCAAAGGCCAACAAGTTCGCCAAGGAGGTGGAGAAAGCCTTCAAAGCTTTACCAATCTGCAAGGAGTGTGATTGTAAAGTCAAGAACCTACTTACGACTCAATAGGAAAAGTCTGAACTAAGAATTCGCACTAAAAAAGAGTCAATTCCCATTAAGTTGAACTAAAGAAAATGATGAAGACCCAAAGACGTTTGTGGTACTAATGTAAAGCCAAAGAGAAAAAGGAAGAAGACACTAATGATGGTCAAAAAATCTATAAATTCAATCCAAAAAAAGAAACTATCAAGAAGGTCAAAGACACAGACTATTCCATAGTGAGTTTGACTTCCAGGTTTGACTAGAGTGATAGTTTGGAGGAAAAATCATTATAAATTCTAAGATAGTACCACCCTTCACTTGAGTAGGAGAAAAATTTGCCCAACATTGAATAAAATCGGTCTTCTTCTGAAGAGCTTCACTGGGTCCTTCTTCCTATCATTCTTTTAATATTGGAGTGTAAAGGGATACCACTAAAGGAGTCACCAATGAAATGCATGGTCCTGACTTTGCATAGTATCTACCATACATGCCTAGGACAAAAAGAAGCAAGGGAAAAAGACATCAAGGATAATTCGCCGTCCAGTAGAGGTTGTTGCCACAACAAAAAAGGAAAATGTGACCCGATAAGCAAGTAAGTACATTTGCTTTAAATAACTTGATTAGTCGCAAGGAATTACTTTCAAGGGATAAAATAATATTGCAATAATAAATAATATTCTAAGTAGATATATTTTGGTGGATGGAGGGGCTTTGGTAAGTTATTACCTTACAGAAGTTTGAAACAAATAAACAAGATGAAAAGGACTTAGTAGATGTTGATTATGATGTTTTAAGTTTTACTGGTAGTCCTACCCAAGTTATAGAGGTTTTAATTCCCTCAATAAAGGTTGAGTCTAAAGAAAGGTTGACCAACTTCTATATAACTGATATTTCTTACCCTTCATTTCAAGATTTACATAAACACATGATTTTTTCCATAATAATTTGGATGAAAATATTTTTGCTTATTCAGATACATGATAATTTAGCTACCCAAATGGTTGATATTATTGTAGGTGGAGTGTCGATACTATATTGGCACATAAATGATTGTCATTCAGAAGCTCTCATACCAAATGAAGAGGACGATGTGACTAAAGTCCCTATGTCATTTGAAAAACTATTACTAGAGTATGACATTGTCGAGCTTAAGGATGTGCTAAAAGATTTCGAGCACATCACCCTCGAGGCAGGTGGGAGTCCTCTAAAAGAGGAGATGGGGTCCCAAAAGATGGTTAAGAGCCCATTAGAGAGAACAACCCCCAATGATTGATGAAAATTCAATCAAAGAGGAGGCATTTAAAGCCTTAGAATATAATCCCATAGGGCAAAAGGTCAAGGAAAAAGAAACTAGTAATCAAACAAAAAAACAATAGTCGAAGGACATGAGGCATACATCTTGGAAGAAATCAACCTTGCTACACTTGAAGAATCAAGAGTGACTCAAATTAATGCCTCGCTAGGGTATAGGAAACGGTGCAACTAATCGAATTGTTGAACATAAATTACCAATCAAGAAGGGGAAAACATGTGAAGCAAACTCCTAGAAGGATGACTAGCGCAATGATTGAACCTATCGGAGCAAAAATTCAGAAGGTATTAAAAGCATGTCTCATACAAATTGCTCCATATGTTGAGTGGATTACATATATTATTCTTGTTAAAAAGAGAAATGGGAAAATTTTGAATTTGCATTGAATTTTTTGACTTGAATTAAAGCAACTAATTTGTTAAGTGATACTGTTACTGAATCTCAAATATTTTCCTTTATGGATTTTTTTTGAGATATTATCAGATTTATATGGTTAAGGATGATGTTTAGAAAACAACATTTAGAGAACCCTTTCCGCTTGCCTTTTGGATTAAAAATGTAGGGGTGACTTGCCAAAAATCTATGAATTTAATATTCATAGTCTTACTAGTCAGATGGTAGAAGTTTACATTCATGATATAGCAGTTAAGTCTTAAAGCATGTTGATGAAATTTATCAACTTAAGCACTACATTTTATCAAATGTGTATACATGGTCTAAAGTTATACCCTTTGAAATGTGCATTTCGTGTCTCAACAGGTAATTTCCTTGGATTCATGGTCAAATACCGAGAAATTAAAATTGATTAGATAAAGCTTAGCTAATATAGAAAAAGTTGCAAATCTTTTTGGAATAGATCAATTATCTACGGCGTTTTATATGGACTGCCGCTAAAAAATAGAGTGTTTGCTTCTTCGCTTCGACTAATGCAAACTGAGAAGTTTTGTGGGAAGATGCACATAAAGAAGTGTTTGAGGTTATGAAAGCATATTTGTCGAAGCCTCTAGTAATGATGAATCATGTTGCTGAGAACACTCTCAAGCTTTACATAGCAATATCCTCTAAATCCTTTGTTGTTTTCTTGATCAGGACTTAGTAGAAAAGGAAATGTGTATTTTATATTGTGCTTTAATAAAATTATGGCATTACTTCTTGGTTCACATAATTTTTGTTATAGCACTTACTAAATCTTTAAAATTTATGTTAAGTGGACCATTTTTAAAGGGTCAAATAAGTAAATAGAGTTTAGCATTAATTCATTTGATTTAGTATATGTGACACAAAAATCAGTAAATGATCAAGCATTGACAAAATTTTTTGCTTATCATCTAATGCCAAAAAATATAAAATTAACAAGTAAGGTATTTAGTGTGGAAGTACCTCATAGGAAATTATTTTTGATGGATCCCAAAGTAAATCAGGTTGAAGGATTAGAGTTGAAATTTTATCACCTCAAGGAGTTTCTACGAAGATGTCAAGTCGTTTAGATGAAAATCTCACTCATAATCGAATCGAATATGAGGCTTTGATTATGTCCGTTAGTTTGGCAATTAGTTTAGGGATTCAGAGGATTGAGGTATGCAGAGATTCTCAACTCATAGCGCATCAAGTTAAGGGTCAATCTTGGTGTCTTGATATCAATTTAGAGCTAAGTCGAGATAAAGTAAATCAACTTCTAAGAAGGATAAATGTCGTAAATATACAAAATGTCCTAAAAATAGAAAACAACGTCCTAAAGGTTTGGCCACATTGGCATCACAAAACGAGAACAAAATTTGAACTTGCCTGCCTATTGTTGAAAATAGTTTTTTTTTTTAACTGGAAAATAAGTTTTACTCATATATCCAAAGAAATGAAGTACATGAGAAAACCTGGACCAATAGTCCCCCATCCCTCAGAAACAGAAAGAGATTTAGATGCTTGGGCAAATTCATGAGCCACCCTATTAGGATCCCTGAAAACATGTTTGAAGACAACCCCACCTAAAAGATCTGCAACTCTTTTACATTCATTCACAATCATCCCAAAGTAAGATCTGTCCCTCACTTTCCCTTGTAGATCATTCACCACCGAAAGAGCATCTGATTCAACAATTAAATTACCTTCTAAGTGTCTTTTAATCCATCCCAAAGCTTCTTTAATACAAATTAACTCAGCCATTCGGGGTTCCCAAATATTACCCATAGTCTTAGAGAAAAATCCCATCAGTGACCCACAAGAATCTCTGAACAATGCGGCACAATAAGCCACCCCACTCTCCAGATCCGTAGCCACAT
>CANYCX010564933.1:0-12720 GCA_948193385.1 Breynia disticha f. nivosa
GTCAATAAGGTAAGCCATATGGTTGATTTTGAGTATATGTAGGAGTTCAGCTAGCTGTGAAATATTGTCAAAATTCTGAGTTGAATGAATTGCTGGAAAACTTGTAGTTAGCTGAAGTGGACTTTTTGACTTCATGTAAATGGATTAGAACATGTGATTTATGGTTAGGATGAGTTTAGAAGAATTGGTTTTTAGTGAAAAGTTACTGTGGAATTAGGAATATACATATAAGGGTTGTAATTGTTGTTTTTAAGTATGAAATCAATAAGGAAACAAGTAGTTAACAGCCTTTATGCTATGATTTTTGTATAGGAGGATCTATACGTGATTTGGATCAAAGTTGAGCTTGATGCCGACTTCGTACGCTTTTCGAGGTAAATGTTATTACACTTACTATGGCTAAGTTTGGTGTTTATGTGACCCCCAAATTCAACTATCACTTACGTATTCTTCCCCTTTCCCGTTAAGTGATACTCAAATTTGGAAATCAAGTTTTTATTATAAAATAATTTGAGTAAAGCATAAAGGAAATAAGAATGAGAGAATTAAGATTAACTCATCTTTAATAAATACACATATTGCATTTCACCAAAACATTTACAAAGGTTTACGAAGGCCTAGGCCCAATATCATATGAGATTTACAAAATATTACAGGTTAGGAAAGAAAAAAAACCAGAAAGATCCTATTTCAATCATAACCTGTCAAAATACAAGTAATGAACTATGTGTGATCTGTCATGTACAAAAATAAACATTCTCTACACAGTGCTCTGCCCACCTCAGATTCTATCGTAGCAAGTCCTAATCTTGAGCAGCAATGAACCACCTTCGCGTCCAAAATTTTCCCTCCTTAAGTTCCTGCCGAGCACGGCAGGCATAAAATGCGTGAGTTATGACACTCAGTAAGCAACACAACCAAAATGGTCAACTCTCATGCATTTGTATGTTTAGCCATAATGTAAAGCCATATTTGATAAATTTTGTCTCCACACCAAGTAAGTAAATAGTCAAACACACACACAAGTCATTGGATTCAATAAACCCTCAAACCATCAAATTTTTAGTGTGATGAACAATGTCAAACGGTTTGGAGAACGGCCTGGCTGGGTCGTTTTCCAAACTGTTTGGTCATTCTGTCTAGCCATCAAATCTGAACGGTTTGGAGAATGGTTTGACTAGACCGTTCGTCAAACTGTTTAGTTGTTCTGGATTGTGCAAAAATTAAAACGGTTTGGGGAACAGTTTGGCTAAACCGTTCTTCAAACCGTTTAGCCATACTGGAATGTCCAAAAATAAGAACGGGTTGGGGAACGGGCTGGCTAAACCGTTCTCCATACCGTTTGGATCCCCTGGAATGTAAAATTTGTCAAAACGGTTTGGGAAACGGTTTGACAAAACCGTTTCTCAAACCGTTTGGGTCCCCTGTATTTAGAATTTTAGCCTCTTTTGCACTTGATCATTCAATCTTTCATCATCATAATTCACAACCACATTCCACATATCAATTCACACAACTCCAACCCAAATTTCATTATTATAAACAACTTTATACCAAATGAACACATTTCATAATCTACCAAAACATCATACACTCAACTTAACCGTGAGTTGGTCATCAACCAAACATAAATCATTCAACATGTCACATATATCACAACCAAGACAACCGACAATTCAATCTCACATAATCAATATCAACCCAAAATCAACAGGTCTCACAAACTCAACAATACGCAATTATGCAACTGTGATGAATTGAGAGTGCATGTTCTCTAATACATCATCTAGTATGATCATTCATACCCCAAATTCATTCTTCTCATTTATGCCCTTATTTGGCCATTTTATAGGATGTTTGCAAATAGGCCTCGTCGGCCGGGAGTACAGGTTACAGTTACTATGGTCCATAGATTTTTATGCCCAGTATAGGCCTGATTAATACCCAGTATAGGCCAGCACACTCGAACACTAAAATGTGAAACGAGTTTCCACTGTGCCGCAGTAACGCATGTTTTATATACGACTGCAATTATGCTCCCAAGAGCCGGTAACCCTCCCTCATCTCAAATTAATGCTCCCAAGAGCCTTTTTCACTTTAGTTATATGCTCCCAATAAGCCCCAAATGCATGCATGATGTGAGAATGAACAAACAACACATCCATGCATGTCCATGCCATGCTAAAACATCAAGTATGGATCATAACACAACATTATCACAAACCACAGCATAGTTTCACAAATTCATGTCAACTATCAACATATAATCCAGCCAGACTCATCATTCAGTTAAGTTTCCAAAAAACATTTCACATCAAGTACACCAATCCACAACAATCTGTTTTCCATAACACACCACAACAACAATTCCAATACATACCAACATATAGTCGTCTATCCAATAACCCCACATACAACTTCACATTGCATAACACTTAACCAATCAAATCACACATTTCACATGCAAGAAACATACAAGCAAAAGAAGTTGTGCTCGCGTTGCTTACCTTACAAAACACGCCTAAGGCTCTGGCCTGGAACTCCCCTTTTCGGGATTTGGACCTCCAAATGAACAAATTCATAATTTATATTAATTACTTAATCACAATTCTATACAAAGCAATAATTTAACGATAATCTCGTATTTATATGTTTAGGGAATTATATTTTCTTATGTTTCCCCTTCCTATCATTTATAATCCTTAACTACCCTAATTAATTCCTTTCCTCCTCTCTTCACCAACCTCATTTAATGCCTCTAACCACTTCTCTAAAATATGTTACACAATTCTAACCCCTCACACTTCCATTAATACCATTTCCCACACTTTTCTTATTAAAACCCTACATCAATTCACAATCTTTGATACCTTCTCTCTCCTCAATTAACAATAACTTAAATTGATGATTAAATTAACCTTAATAGGGCTCGAAGATTCTTACCTAAACCACAAAACACGAAATCAAACTTAGGGTTGAAAAATCCAATCACGTCACTATTCACCCTTGACGTTCTAACCCCGATTTCGGTCACCTAACCCATGTATAAACACCAAAAACAGTTACCAACGGTTAGTATACATACTAAGCTTTCCAACGAGCCATTTTACGCTCAAATCGAAGCTTAAACGACATAGTTTTAAGGCTGAAATCTATGATTAAGGTATAAAAACGGGATTTCCACAATCACGAAAGAAATTCTTACCGTATCTTAGTCCTGGATCGATCCTGAACCTTCTTGATACTAGGATTTCACGAAGAGCGATACGCCTAGGGTTTTTCTTCGAGTTAGAGAGAGAATAAGGAAGAAGGGAGAGAGTTCTAATGGTGTAGAGAGAGAGAGTTAGAGAGATGTATATATTAAGTTAATTTTGGGACGATTTTGCCCTCGGCACTATTAGGTTACCTTTCCTTCGATTTTTTATTTTCCACGGTGATCTAAACACCCTAACATTTTTATAATTCATAAAACTTCATTTCCTCCACTCAACTACTATTTAATTTAACTGCAAATTTTTTTTTCATATTTTTATTACATATTTTATTTAAATTTTAAAATAACGTAAAATGGAGGGCGTTACAGCTCTCCCCACTTAAAAGAATTTCGTCCTCGAAATTAAATCGTACCTGAGTCTGGAAATAATTGAGGATAACGTTTACGCATTTCCTCCTCCACTTCCCTAGTTGCTTCCTTCGGAGAGTGAAAACTCCATTTGACCTTCACCATTGAAATTCTTTCGTTTTGAGCTAGCAAACCATCCGATCCAAAATCTTTACAGGCTCTTCTGTATACGTCAAATCTTCTGATATTTCCATGTCAGGCTTTTCAATCACATGGCTCGGATCCGATCGATACCGCCTCAACATACTTACATGAAAAACATCATATAATCTAGACAGTTCGTCGGGTAATTTGAGTTGATATGCCAAAGGTCCTACCCTTTTCACAATTTCATAAGGGCTTATAAACCTTGGACTTAACTTTTCGCTCTTCCTAAATCTCAGAACTCCTCTCCAGGGCGACACTTTCAGAAAAACTTTGTCTCTCACTTCATAGGTCATTTCCCGCCTATGTTGGTCAGCATAACTTTTCTGTCGATCCTGGGCAGCTTTCATACACTTTTTAATTATTTTCACCTTTTCTACAGTCTTCTGCACTAATTCCAGTCCTTCAATCTGTCTTAGACCTTCCACATCCCAGAATATTGGGCTTCGACAGTTTTTGCCATACAGAGCTTCATATGGCGTCATTCCTATGCTGGAATGATAAATATTGTTATAAGCGAACTCTATAAGTGGCAAATGGTCATCCCAGTTACCTCTGAACTGTAAAATACAGGCTCTCATCATATCTTTTAGAGTATGTATCGTCCGTTCAGACTGATCATCATTTTTGGGGATGAAAAGTTGTGTTGAAACTCAACTTGGTTCCCATTGCTTCTTGCAAACTTCTCTAAAATCTAGAGGTAAATCGAGGATCTCGGTCAGAAATAATTGAGATAGGCACTCCATGCAGCCTAACTACTTCTGCCACGTATTTTTCTGCCAACCTATCCAGAGAGTCATCCTGTCTGACTGCCAGAAAATATGCAGATTTTGTGAGCCTATCTATGATAACCCACACTGAATAACTTTTTTTGAACGTTCTGGTTAATTCCACGACAAAATCCATTGTCACATGCTCCCATTTCCATTTTGGAATAGCCAAAGAGCGAAACTTTCCAGCTGGAGCCTGATGTTCTGCTTTAATCTGTTGGCAGCTCAGACACTTCGCTACAAACTCCGCAACTTTCCTTTTCATACCAGGCCACCAATACAATGGTTTCAGATCCTTGTACATTTTAGTACTGCCCGGATGTACGAAGTATCTCAAAGCATGTGCTTCCTGTAAAATCTCCTCTTTCACATCTGGAAGGTTAGGTATGCATAATCTCTCTCCATAGTAGAGAATACCCTGAGAATCAAGTACATATGGTGTCTCTTGGCTTAATGGTTAGCATGCTAAGGCATGTTAAAGGTATATGCCTCACGTCGGGGGTTCGAGTCCGAGCCACGACCTTTGAGGATATACAACAACCTTCCTTGGGCGCGGGTTTGGGTAGAGTCCCACCGAACAAGGAGATGGGTTGAGGGTATTGGGTCATGGCCCTGTTAAAAGAGTGTCAGTGGGCCGGGCCCAGACCTTTACAGTTCATATGATCTAAGAAACTTGAATTGAAAACATTAAAAGCTATAAAAGATTCATTATGTGTGATTATATATCAATGCTCATATGTGTAGGTTCTTTTGAACATTATGGCTTGATGTGATATCTTGCTTGAATTGATATATTATGAGCATGATTGAGATATTGTATTGAGATGGCATGATTGTGTTCTTTCCTTTGATATTCATATGTGAGTGTTCATATGAGATTATGATTGTATGCTTATTTGGCTATTGCCTTTGATGATATTATGATTTATGTTGACTTATGGTTGATTATATGGAAAACATGTGATTGCTTATTGAGCATACATATGATTTGAGTTGAGATGGCCATTTGAATGTATTTGATTCATTATGTGTTGCATTTATTGTGTGACACTTAGCCAATATCCTAGGCTGGCCTAAGGATAATTTCTAGTTGGGCTCGATCCTGAATTGAGTTCGATGCCAATCTGGGACCGATGATAATTTTGGATGGACTCCTGATGCCGGTCTTGGACCGAGGGAAAAAAAATAAAAAGATAAAGAAAAGAAAAGAAAAGAGAAAGAAAGTAATACCCCAGGGCATTTTGCATGTGAATTGCATTGACATTCAAATACACTTGATATGGCTTTCATAATTAGCAATATTGTTGATTGTTATGTGATTTATGAATGCTGTTTGAATATGGAAATGAGTAGTATAGTTGGTATATTTTGGTATGTTATACAAGTGTGTTTTGGTTTTAATGTGGCTATTAAACAAACAAGTGTATTATGTGTGTTTTTGGTATGTACACTGTAGATATGGTAAGAGTTTATGTTGGATATGCATAGTTGTAAAAAAAACCTTGTTTTCTGTGAATTTGAAATTGAACTGAAACATAATGCACAAAAACAGAGGCTCAACATGCTCATCGTGCCGACCAGCACGTCCTCGTGCTGGGACCAATTTGTTCAGCACGCCTCGTGCTTATGAAAGATCTGAAAATTTATGACGAGCACGACCTCGTGCTCTACAGGGCATGACCCATTCCATCTGGGAATTTAGCGATGAGCATGACCCTGTGTTCATTAAGCGCGACCCGTGCTTATTGGAGATTCCCCTGCACTTCATTTAAACAGAAAACTTATTCACTTACTGAGTATTTATATATACTCACTCCTGTTTGATTGTTTAAATGTTGTGTAGATCGTAGGTAGCTGCCATTTGGACCTGGGACTGCTACGATCATAGTTTATTAGCGATATCTATCTGAGGTCTGGGCTTTGGAGATCATTTTTGTTCTTTTGATCTTGTACATGTATTATACATATTATGTATATATATGCATTGAGTTTGGTTTTGTTTTCCAAACTATCTACAGCTTCGGCTTATCTACATTTTGGTATTTGTAAATGAATTTTAGGCCAGAATTTATAAAATGCATATTTTCTATCTTCTCTCTCCTCTATATTTTATTATATTATTTTACAAAAATATTGTATATATGGATAAATAGTTTTAAAAAAATTGAGTTCCACATGTGTGGTGTGTTGATATTTGCCAAAATATATGCGATGAATGAGATGTTGTATTGATGTTGATATGGAAATGAGTTGGTGAAAATTTGAATGGGAAGTGCAGTGCGTAAAGGAAATGGAAATTGTATGTGGAATAATGTGTGAGTTGTGAAATGATCACAAGTGTGTTGAAGTGACTTAATGATAGTGATTTGACTAGCTTGTTGGCGTTAATGTGTTTGATAATGGATTGGAAATGTGTTACATTTCATTTATTCATGTCACGTGGATATGTCTTGAGCATTATTGTGTGCTCATAAAAGGAGTATTGCCAAAACAAGCGAAAGCTCACCATTAAGGGGTATTGTCAATCGAATGAAAGCTCATAATAATGGGGGAATTGTCAATCTAGCGAAAGCTCACACTTTAAGGGGTATTGCCAACGAGCAGAAGCTCACAATAAAGGGAAATTGCCAATTTACGAGAGTGGACTCTCTCATGTGCACATTAAATAAATAAAGACCCCGAGGCATGCATTTGTGTGACTTGCATCTGCATTGGCATTCATGAGAGCATTCAATCATGTTTGTCTTATTGTAGTTATGTCTTTGGAATGAAGAAAATGTGCTTGGTTTAATGTTCTGGATTGGTTAATTATGGGAATATGGATGTTGTGTGAATTGGTTGTGGAATGTTAGTGAATGATTGCTTGCACTAAAGATGTGATGGAGTGTGCATAGTTGGGAGTGTAATGGTTATATGATGGGATTGTTTGTGTGGAAGTTGTGTGTTGAATGTTGCTGTTTTTCTGGACTCTACAGGTCAAAATGGGTTGGGAAACGGGTTGAGTAAACCGTTTTCCAAAACGTTCTACTTCCAGAGAATTTTAGGAAGGGCAAAACATATTAGGTAACGATTTATGTAAACTTTTTCCCAAATCGTTTCACTTTTAGAGAATTTTAGGAAGGACAAAATGGGTTAGGGAACGGTTTGTGTAAACCATTTCACTTCTAGGGAATTTTTAGGAAGGTAGAACGGGTTGGAGAACGGTTTACCTAAATCGTTCTCCAGATCATTTCCGTTCAATAAACAGTGTAAAAATATGAAGTTCTTAAGGAGCAAGATGTATTGATAATCCATCTAATCTATGACAACTACGTATAACTAAGATTTAGAGTTATTTACCTTGGAAAAGCACACTAATGAATGATGAAATATAAGTTGCTATGGTGTTTTTCCCTTTTCTCGAATAATACATTAATGTATATTGAATTATATAATGTAGGATGAATTCCCTATCCTTAATCTCTAAAACATCTAACACACTTTACTAATGAGCACTTAAGCATTAACTACCTTGGTAAGTGTGGGTAGGAGTACTTACTTGGTATTTAGTTACTCACATGCATGAGTGTTTTGTGATGATTATGTAGAGCGATAGTAGATACGGTCGAGGCTCTCTTTTGGAGGACTCGGGAGGTGATACGACGACAGTTTAGGGTTGGCTCCTTAGTCTAATTTTGAGGGTTATACTTGATCACCCACTATTGTACATCTATAAGTACTTTAGTTTAGAAAAATGATTTGCATACAAATTGATTGTAAATCAAACCATTGCTTCCACATTACCATTTTGTATACGACTGAACTTGGTCAAGCTTTTAATGAAATGTATTTACCTGTTTTTCCTTTGCTTGATATATTGTTGTGTGTAAGAAAAAAATGGTTGCCAAATCTTGTATTTTATCGAAAATGAGTTTTACAAATTTGAGCATCACACTTACATTATAAAATTGGCTATGATTCTTCTGCTTGTGATGTTTGTGCATTTTCTAAACAACCTCAACTAACTTTCCCTATCAGTACCACCTCTACCACATCTATTTTTAACCTCATTCACAGGGATGTTTGGGTCCATACCAAACACCCACCTTTTCAGGAGCCAAGTACATTCTCACTATTGTAGATGATTTTAGTAGAAGTTTGTGGACTTATCTCATGCGAGAAAAGTCATAAGTTTTCTCTGTTATCCAAAATTTTTTAGCCATGATTCAAACTCAATTTCATTAGAATATTAAAATCATTCCAACAGACAATGACACAGAGTTCACCACCTCTAACTGCCAAAGACTTTTCTGCCGCCTTGGCATACTTCACCAAAAAATGTGTGTGTACACACTTTAACAAAATGAAACAGTAGAAAGAAAACATAGACACTTACTAGTGTGGCATGAGCCCTACTGTTTCAATCTCACCTACTTCGTCGCTTCTAAAGGGAAAGTATCCTCATGGCCACACATATCATTAACATCTTACCTACCCGAACCTTACAGTGGTTTTCCCCTTTTGAGGCACTTCATCACAAGCCTCCAAATTATGGTTCCTTACAGACATTTGGATGTCTAGCCTATGCCACTAACACCACACCTCATAAAAATAAGTTTTCCCTACGTGCCAGGAAATGTATTTTTCTAGGGTATGTGCTAGGTGAAAAGAGTTACAAATTTTATGATCTCACTTCACATTCTATCTTCTCATCTTGTGATGTTTGCTCTTGTGAGCATCTTTTCCCTCTCCAACCGACTACAGTCCCAACTGACACCTTCCGTCCTATTTTTTCTGACCCTACTTACAGGAACGTTGCAACAGATGATGACACATATATTTTTAGACTAGATGCTCAAATCATATCGATGTTGTGACTCCTATTCTTGCTTCTTTTATCACTCCTCATATTGATCCGGTTAGTCCTGGAATTGATTGTTTCCCATCTCCAACACCCACACCCTCTGTCTTTTAACCTCCTGTCCGTCATAGTCCAGACCTTCTAAACCACCTAGTTGGCTAAAAGATTATGTTACCTGCATCGTCCATTCTTCTAACCCTGCACCTACTACCCAATATCACCTACCTCCCTTTCCAAGCTAGACTCTAGTCTGTCCTGCACACCATATCAATCTTTTGAGCACTATGATGTCTCTTCGTGAACCTTCTAATTATGTGCAAACCAGCAAAGATCCTATTTGGGTCAAATCGATGAACAAAGAAATTGAGGCACTAGAGAAAAATAATACATGGACACTGGTAGATGCTACTGTCAAGACAAGCATTGTTGGCTGCACTTAGAAATTTAAGGTGAAGTACAATCTTGATGGTACTGTTAATAAGCTAAAATCTAGGCTTGTTGCTCAAGGATTCACACAAGTAGATGGTGTGGATTACCATGAGCAATTTTCCAGTGGCCAAATGGCAGACCATTCGTCTTTTAATTCATTTTGCTACTGTTCATGACTAACATATGCATTAAATTGACATTAATAATGAATTCTTAGATGGTTATTTGTCAGAGGACATTTATATGTTTTCACCTCCAGGCTATACTAAGGCTACAAATGGGAAAGTTTGTAAGCTTAATCGTTCTCTATGGCTTGAAGCAGGCCTCTAGAGAGTGGAAATCTGAGTTCACTACAAAATTACAACTTTATGGCTTTGTCCAATCTGCTCATGATTATTGTCTATTTACTCGAGTTGAGGAGAGTAGGTCTATGACACTAATGGTCTACGTCAATGATCTGCTCATCTTAGGTTGCTCACTTACTAATATTACTGCTTTGAAATCATATCTTGATGCAGAGTTCACTATTAATGATCTGGGGGGTGTGCAATATTTTCTTAGGATGGTGATCTCCAGATTTGCGGTTGGTACCTATCTTTCTCAAAGGAAATATATTCTGGACATTCTGACTGAGAAGGGCTTGACTAGTACAAACCTGGCCCTTTGCATCTGCCTCTGGTTACTAATCTATCTAATGGTGCAGGTGTTCCTCTTGAGAAACTGAAATCTTACCGGAGACTCATTGGCAAGCTCATTTACCTAAATTTCACCCGTCCGAATATTAGTCATGTTGTTAATCATCTCATCCAGTTTGTTCAATCTCCTTGTTCTCAACATTGGGATGCTGCATTGCACATTCTTAGTTACTTGAAGAGGACTTTACACTATGGACTCTTTTACACTGTTGCTTCCAGTTCTGACTTATGCATTTTTAGTGATGCCGACTGAGCCAAATGCACCGATTCCCATAAGTCTATCTTCAAATTTTGTGTGTTTCTTGGCCAGAATTTAGTTGCATGGAAAAGCAAGAAACAAGCCACTGTTTCTCGCTCTTCTGCTGAGGCAGAGTATCGTAGTATGGCCAGTGCGCTATGTGAGGGTCTTTGGATGTCTTATGTTCTTAAAGATCTGCTCTCTCCATCCGCAGTTCCTATTCCTTTGTGGTGCGACAATAAGGCTGCCATTCAGATTACAGTCAACCCTGTGTTCCATAAGAGAACCAAACACATTGAGTTAGACTGATCTCCTCTAGCATCATTATAAAGCCAGGTTCATTCTTCCACAATACTGTCCTTCCGAACTGCAAGTCGCTGTCATTTTTACAAAATCTCTGAATGTTCCTGCTTTTCAATTTCTACTTTCCAAGTTGAACCTCCTCCCTGTTCAACTTTGGGGGTGTAGACTTGTGTAATTTTGTATTGTTTGATGGGCTTAGCCCAACCCACGTTATGATCAATAACCCGACATATGATGACAACATAAGGTCACAACAACACTATATATACTCTGTATAGTGAGGGCAGTGACCACAATAGCCAAATTAAGAATAGTCAGTTCTTCGATTTTCGTCACTGTAAATTGGCAAAGAGCCCCTCTAAAATCATGGAAAGAATTACACATGTATAGGATCTACAAATACTTTTATTAAAAATATTAACGTTTGATGAATGTTGAATCCAATAAATTAATTCTATTAAAAGAATTGTATTTGTAAATAGTAGCGTGCTACAGAGATCGGTTAAATTCTATCTAACTGTAAGAAGATAAAATTTAATGACTACAAAGGTGTATATGAAATAAAACTATCAACATATTTAGATGTATAAATACAATGACATGCACAAAAAAAATTATTTTAAAAATGAATTCCGAAGTTTAATATGTTAATTTATTTTAACTGAATTAAACTGAAAATTAATTTTTTTATTATTAATTATATTATTTACGTTATAAAATCTTAGTGTAAAACTATATAATTTTATGTAAAATAATATAATTTTAAAATTATTTTATCCAACTTTATCATAATTTTAATTTTTTCATCACATAATGTCGTTAGATATTCATTAACAACCAAATCCTAATTTTCCATTATCATAGTATTGCTCTTTGACTTTTCCAATTCTCACGGCCATTGCCTCTTGGCCACTACTTGCCATTTGTTATTGTCTTTCTCTCATCGTCAAGCCGTCTATTGCCTTCAAACAATATTGCCTTCAAACAACATTGCATTTTATTTTTATTTAGTCAAATGTAAAAAAGCTTATAATCATATTTGTAGGCTTTAAATAAGTTAAATTTGAATAAAATTTTAAATTCGACAAAAAATTTGACTCAATTCTTAAAAATTTAAACAAACCAAATTTAAAAACTCTAAAACTCGACTCGACATGAAAAGTTTAAATCCCAAATACGAATGTCTTCGCCTATATTTTCTTGTATCAAAAATAAAAGCTTAAAAAATTATAGCTTTATTTCAAATATTAACGACATTTTTCTGCAGATATTATTTCATATCAATGAATATTTTGAATTTTTATCAACACTATATACATGTTTGATGAATCAATTTTTCCTTTTTCGTTTTAACTATTTATATTTATTGATCAATTCATTCATATTTATTTATTATATTTAAAAAGACTAACTCACTCACTCTTTTTTCTTCAAATATAATTTTGTTATAACAATAAATTATTTTTAAATAAATTATATACCTATTTAAAATAAAAAAAATAAAAAAATTATATATTAGTATAAAAAATCAAAGATATATCTTTGAATTGAGTACTATTTTGTTTTGACTCAATTCTTTTAATTATTCAAATTAAATATTTTTTACATGAATAAATTTTATTATATATAAACCGATTTCAAAAAAATTTTATCGATCTCGATTAGCTCGTAAATATTGT
>CANYCX010564946.1:0-11363 GCA_948193385.1 Breynia disticha f. nivosa
TTTTCTAATTTACTCCTTTCTTTTCCTTAACACTAATCACCATTAATATACTAAACAAACTTGTTTAGCTATCCTTTAACATCTTATACCAACCACAACACCCTAATCTTTTTAATTTATACGGTTCCTTTTCGAAACCCATAACTATTCTCTTTCCTCATTCAATTATTTTCACCACAACAACACTCATTCGAAATTGACCATACCAACACCATTAATAGGGTCAAATAAAACTTACCTAAGTAATGGAACTCATAAAAGATCTCCCGTCCGAAAACCCCAATCTCGTTACTATTTATGGACGGTTTTCAAACCTCATTTTTGGATACCTAAACCAGAATTTAAGACCAAAAATTGTTACCATAAGATAGTATATTCCTTAAGCTTTCAATCAAACCATTATTTACCCGATTCCGACCCCAAACAGACAAGAAATGTGGTCAGAAACCTAGGGTTTACAATAAAGGTCGATAATTACGAAATCAAAAGAGGAAATCTTACCACAGCTATGTCCCCAATCAATTCTGGAGCTGCCCGACACTAGGGTTTCACGAAGAACAGCATTTCTAGGTTTCCCCCGAACCTAGAGAGAGAGTGAGGAGAGAGAGATGATTTGTGGTGGTGAAGAGGGAGAGAGATGGCTAAAGAGATATATATATAGGATTTTCTCTTAGACGGTTTTGCCCTCGGCACTACTGGTTTATCTCCCCTTCATCTTTCTCGTTTTTTCAGAGATCTAGACACCCTAAAATTTTAATTATTCACAGTTTTCCATTTTCTCAACCTAACTATTATTTAATTAAATCGCAAAAAAAAATTTCTATGTATTTTAATACGTATTTTAATTCAAATATCAATTAACCGAAAAATTGAGGGTGTTACACAGAGAGTACCTATGGCAGAATTGTCTCACATCGTCAAACTGTGGCCATTCTAGGGATGGGTCATGGATCTTAGTAGCAAAATACATCTGACTTTTCCACAAAATCTCTCTTTATCTCTCCTAAAACTCTCTCTTCTCTCTCTCGTTCTCGACTCTCCTTATTTTCTGTTTAATTCCTCTTCTTTTGTTTCATTTTTCCTTCGCAAATCCTCTTTTAAACCCTCAACTTACACCTCATGCTTCAAGTTCCAAATCTCGCCAAAATTGCATTAGATTTCACCAACTACACATTATCATCCTCAATTGCTCGTGCTCACATCCACAATGCATCTTTTAGCCACCACGTGTAGTAGAATACGCATGGTAGTGGCTACCACATGTAGTTATATCCCGAAATTTTTGCCCCATTTAAATAATATAAGAAATAAAGATAGAAAAGATAAAATCTCATAAATAATTATATCCCGAACTCGGGCCCAAATCCATTTGTCACAAAATACACAAACCAACGGAAGAAAAATATCATATATACATATATGTACATGTCTCTACAAAACAAAAGTTGAATAAAACACTGGGGCCAAACTCCTACATAAATCTTTATATGCCTCTGATCAACAGCTCACAAGTCCGTGGCAGCTACCTACCATCTGCACCACAATTCAACATTCAACCAGGTGAGTATTCACAAATACTCAGTAAATGGAAATTAGAATATTGAATAAATGAAGTGCAGGAAAACAACACGAGATCGTGTTGGATGAACACGAGGACGTTCTCAACAACTTTCCCAATTGACACGTCGTGCCAAAACAACACGAGCTGTTTTCATATAACACAAACTCAGGTAGCACGATCGTGCTACCTTAGAGCACGATAGCGTGCTCGTACACAATCCCAGTATGGCCCAGTAGCACAGGGCGTGCTGGTCAACACGTGGTCGCGTTGAGCTACTGTTTTAGTACTTTACAATCTTATCTCATTAAGTTTCTCGTCAAACAAGTTTTGCATAAGTATAAACCTACCTAGCATCAAATATAAATCAATCACACAGTATTCAAACTCATCAAACACATAATCACACTTGTTTACATCACAATATAGTCAAGTACCAAACATACCATCACATATGAACTCATCTAATAATTAACAGCATACATGTATAGATAGCAAAAATCAATGCTCATATGAATGTCATAATCTCATGTATGCAATGAATCTCAAACACACAGATATGTAAATGCCCATGGCTTACATCCATCGACATCTCACCGGCATCGCGAGTCTCACGCGGCATCACAAGTCTCAAGTGGCATCGAGCGTCTCACTCAGCATTATGAATAAATCACGGGATTATCGGGAATCTCTCAATCGACATGTCAGAAGTCTCTCAACTGATAGTGCGCGTCTTATGTTGTATCCTCTATAGCTCAGTGTCACACAAAACATGCAACACAATGAATGATTATATGCATTCAACATGCTACACAATAATCTCAAATGTATGCTGAAATCAAGCAAGTCTCATGCTTAACACATACATACCAAAGCAAGTCACATGCTACTATAAGTCAACATAATGTCAATCAGGCATGTAATCAAATAGAGCATACCAATCTCAATCACAATCAATACTCATATCAACACAAGCTAGAAATCACATCAAACTAATTATGTTTCACATAAACATAAACATATGAGTATTTTAGTTCTCTTTTAAAGCTTTTAAGCTTTATATCTTTTATCTCTTTTTCCTTTAAGTATAATAATACTTAACTAAGGAAATCACTTACAAAACAACTCAATACTCGTAAGTATAAAGGTCGTAAGTGTAAACCACTTACCTCAAAATTCATGCAACTAAGCACTGCTTCCACCGCTTTAACACCGCCTCAATTTCTCGGCTAGTAATCGCCTAGCTTCTCCTAAACAAGTAATTAAGTCATAAATCACTCATTTAGTAACTTAATTTCCTTCCTAGAACATCAACCAACTCCTAACCATGTTCCAACAACATTCTAGCAACTAATTACTTCAATCCAGCAAGTTTACTTAATTACAACTATCCAAGAATAAGTATATAAGCTTACCTTCACACTTAGGATTGATTTTTGCAAGAACCAAGTGTTTTTCTTGCTAAAGGATGTTGTTGAACAGAGTTTAGGGTTTCTGAATTGACCCGCTTGTTTCCTTTCTCTGTTTTAAAGTAAATGGAAAGTAGAATCGATCAAGTCAATTTGGTCCTCATGAACACAACCTCGAGCACGGGTCGTGCCATTCGTCGTGTCATACTTTTTTCAGCACGAATTGTTGTTTTGCCAAACATGGTATTGTTCTGAAATAAATTCAACACAATCGCGTGCTGATTTTCTAGGATGAGCATAGGGTCGTGCTAATCATCCCCCATGAGCACGAGGGCGTGCTCATGGTCGTGCTGTCTTCTGTTTTTCCCAATTTTTTCTAAATCGATCCAATTTGATCCGATTAAATGCAGTTTTTATTTTATTTTAAATCCTACAATTTCCAGGACGTTACAGGAATGATGAGATAGGAATCATTGTCAAATAGTTGATTAGATAACCACTAGAGATGTTAGGTTACATCCTCTAAGGTAAAAGAGTCTCTGATAGAAAGATGGTGAGATGCATCCCCAAGGAGTCCCTGGGTTAGATCAAACTACTCACAGAGCAAATATGAAGTGTAAATAACTAAAGTAACGCCCAAGGATTTTGTAGAACCTTTATTAGTTGAGATAGAATCAATAAGTAAGAAGTAAGCCTCGATCATAATGCATTAATCTGCCAAATAGGAGTCTAGGACAGTGCGGTAAAATGCTATAACAGAATAAGAAGTAGATCACTCTCCTTGTTGTCACCAAAGAGAAAATTTGTCAGTGCTAAGTCTGAAAAAAGACTCCAGGACCAATCCTCTACAACATCGACTTCCAAAGCACACCTACAACCAGCTACAAAAAATCTAGTTGGGGAGACTAAACCCAAAGCTTGAAGTACAGGGAAGTAAAGGAAGAAGTTGCAATAACCATAAAGTGTTTGGCAGAGAATGAAGTGATTGTTCAAAAGTGTTCGTAGAAACCTGCCTATAACATTGGTTCAGTAAAACTGTGGCTAGAACTGACAGTGTCCCTATCATTATCGTATAGACTACAAGGAGCATCTCCTTTAAAAGTCACCCACTGCTATTGCCAGTGAAGAAGCGACACACCAAATGCTATATGAGGGCAAAGTGTTTTTGAATAAGGTCTGGGAAATTCATGCCAGTGGATATGACCTACAAAGAATGGTGGTTAGTAAATATCAGGCAGTAAAGATGGAATAACAAAAGAGGAACACTCACCGAGGCAAATATGTTGTCTTTATTAAGTAGTTCCATCATAGAGGTTACTTGCAAATCCTAATAGCCGTTAAGAGGGAAAATAAGACACTGGAGCTTACACCCATGAATAGGAAGTCTAGTGATGGACATAACGTCCCTAAGGATGACGGACATGGGACTATGTGGGAAGAAGAAGGCACTACAACTGCAGCTAACTTCAATGAATCGACTACCATATGAGGGAAAATAGTGTCAAGTCAAGCAATCAATTCAACAAAGTCTACAATACTAACTAAACTCCACAAAGTCATGAAATGAAGAGATAACTTCTCTACCCAGGCTATGTATCAGTCTAATACCACAACCCAACAATGCATCCTCCCAGGGGTAGCAAGTGTTTCAAGAGTCATCGACAATCTCTCACCCTTAGCCAGAGGAAAGGGATGGGTGAGAAGTGAGCTGGCCATCATAGGCGTGATAGTATCATGTAGTAGGAAGGCCATGATTAGGTACCTTTGGGAATGGTTGTGTCGGCATTGGGCTCATTGCTGCTAGCATGTGAGTTCCCTGTGACAAAAAGGAATTACTACCAGAAATGATGGAGGAGACAAAAGAATCCAAGAGTTACCTTAGGTGCACGTATTGGTAGCTTAGAAGAAGAAACAACGTTGGGGTTTGGCTCGCAACCTGCCATGAATTCAACAAATGATCGAATTTCTACAAAAATTTTGCAGTCTCCTTTGTAATCAGAGCAATCACACCTACAAGAAAGCCCAAATAGAAGCAACAAGTAAACAACCAACAAATATCAACCTACCTATAGACATTATAGATGTAAAATACTGCTCCCTTAACCCTCCTCAGTAAACTTTACAATGTGTTTGGATTGGAGGTTGTGGAGATTAATGGAGGTTTTGTAAAGTTTATTGGAAACCTTGTTTGTAAAAAAAATTTATGGGTGGAAGGTAAGGGTTTTGAAGGTTTTTAAAAACCTTAACAAACCTTCAATTTCAATCCTCCAAATCGGTGGGTTGAGGAAGTAAGTTTAGTTTTACTCTATATAACTTTACAAACCTTTGCTTTACTTTACCTTCTTTTCAAACAATACAATATTTTAATTGACACAAAACCTTACCTTACCTTACTCTACTCTACTTTATAAACTTTTACCTTACTTTACTCTTAATTTTGTCAAACACACTGTTAGTGAACCCGAAGAAAGCAAAAAATGAGTTAGCCTTGGCCTCTGGTTGGCTATCAAAATAAAGAGGTGATGGTTTATCTATACCAGTGGCATGTCGGGCGGAAAGTGAGAAAGGGATTTCTTCGACAGTCCAAGGTGTGGAAGGGAGTGAAAAAGAAGCAATCTTAAAGGGAAAGCCCGGAGAGGAAGTCGATTACAATGGAGGCTGGCGATGCGGCAATAACACGGGAAAAAATAGGCAGCGGCGTGGGTCCTCCTTCGTTGCGTCCTCCTTCGTTGCGTCGTGTGGGCCTCGCGGGTGCGGAGGGAAAGCCGTGAGAATAGAGAGACGAACGGTGGTGTTCGGTGGGTTTTGGTCATGTGACACCAGCGACTAATGACGAGCAGCAGCGGTAGAGTTTGTGGGCTGGGTTGTGTTTCAATCGTGGGAGGAAGAGGTAGAAGCTTTGGAAGATTGGGAAATAGTTTTTGACATTTGAGAACTTAAATTTGAATTAAAAGAGAGAGCAGTTGTGGAACTTATTACAGGAGAGATTTTTCTTGCTTTTGTGCTCATTTCGAGATTAAAAAATAAAGCATCGATGGAACCAGGATTGGTCGCCTCCCAAGAGTTGACAAATCTTTTCAGATTAAAAATATTTGTACCTGTATCACAAGCATAATTCGAGATTCCAATATCAGTTACATTTTTATATACCCAGAGGTCGGTCCAATTCTCACGAGACGGTAATTTCAGAAATTCTTCTAAATAAATAGATAATCAAGCTTCCCAAATTGGATTTGCAGTTTCATGTTTGATGGGGCCTAACACTAAGAAAAATCAAATCGACCACTCCAAACCGAAATTAAATCGAACCAAATCACTTTTATAGATTTTTTGGCTGTTTGGTTCGGTCGTAGTTTGGCTTTTCTCAACCCATCATGTTCGGTTTGGTTTTGGGTTGGTGAATTCTCAATCCGAAGCTAAACCGAGCCAACAACTATATAAACTATACGTTAATAATATTATATTGTACGTTTATTATGTTTATTAACTTTGAACTCTGAAGTTTTTATTCAAAAATTTAATATTTATGATGTTATATACAAAATTATAATTTTAGTATATTAGAAAATAAAATAACTATAAGTAAAAAATACTATTATTAAAATTAAAAATAGGGCGGTTTAAGAAGATTGAATTGAAATTTGCCGCACTTTTCAACCCGCCAACCCAATCAATTCAAACTGCTAGGAGTGGTGTGGTTTGGTTTGATCTATAAGAAATTATTGATTTTGTTTGATTTGTCATTTTTCAACCCGCCATAATCGTTTTGATCTGAAAATTAGCTTCCAACTTAACCAAACCGACCACTGCTCACCCCTACCTAACACCACTCAAGCCAAAATATATTAGGCTCTATGGTGTTAGGGGGCAATTGCTTGGGCCAAAATAATTCTGGCCTATAGTTTGAGTTAGTTGGGCTAGCCTAATTACTGGTATGAAATCCCAAACTCATTACGATTAATATGGTAGAAAATAATATGAAATTAATGCATCATGAAAAGAAATATATTATAAATACAGGAGAAATCAAACACTCAGGGTCATCACTTACTGACAACAAAAATTGCCAACACTTTCAAGTTATTTTATCATCCTATCAATTTTATTTTCGCACATTCCTCACATTTTTCAGTGTCATTTTCTTTTCTTGTTATTAATTATTGTCATTAACGATTAGTAACCATTGAGTTAAGGACCTTTAGAAAAGATCGTCCTAATTTTTTATATGCAAAGTTTGAGTTTTGATTTCAGATTTCACACACATTTCATTATCTCATTTTAATTCTCCCGGCAAGCTCGCACACTTCTTTAACCTTTGTTTCAGTGTGTTACAGAGTTAATGGAATGACGTTTATCTCTTTCTGCAAAAAAGGATAAGTAATTAGACAGTACGGAAGTTTTCTTTAATCAGTTGAGTTTTAAAAGAGTTTAATTTAAAACTGTATATAAGTCCATGACAAAAGTAAACTTAGTTCAAAGTAAATTGGGGTTGATTCACTAAATTTTGAATGAGCAAAACTGAAGCAAAATATAAAGTTTAAATGGAGTTTCAGCTCAGAATTTTCTTATCAAGTCAATTTTGGCTGGAAAAATCCAAATTTAGTACAAAGGAACAGAAAATGAGGATGGAAAGGTGGAATCGCAGATGGAGTATATGAGGAGAAATGAATGAATGAAAGAATAAAGAATAAAGCAGAATGGAACATTCAAAAAGCCTGAAAAGCCGCATGCATCCTCCAAGAAAGGTAGCTGTGCCTGTGAATGAATATAAAAGAGTAAAGGTGTCTGGCTGTATACAAAGTTGGTTGAATTATGATTACAGAGAGTAATTATCCTAAAATGAAAAAGGATCAAATAAGTTTTACATGGTTGCCATGAACATGATAATGAAACAACACAAATATTGAGGCTTCAACTCCAAGGACATAATATTATAAAGTACCTATCAATATCATGGTAATAATGCTTCATAACTTTACTTTCTAGTTGGACTGTGGGATTATAGTTTATTTGCTCCATTTTTTAATGTCTTTGAGATAATAAACATTGTTGCCAAAAGTTCATATCACCCAGTGAAGAAAAGAAGATGTACCAATTTCAACAATCTGCTTTCTTATAATTTGAATTTTGTGGCCTCTTTGATCAATTTTGCTTACACATAGTCGTATGATTAGTGACAATAATTTGAAACTTTACTTTGGGAGCACGAATGATTAAATACACAATAATTAAACATTCAAAGATTGTACTGACATGAAATAACCTCCATTCTTAAAACATTGATTCCATACAGCTGATTTCGTTAACAAAAACAAAAAGATGACATAAATTATTTGTAAAAGTTTATACTTGGATTGATTCTTTAGTCTAAGTGAATGGAAAGAAAGGGTGAAAGGTAAGTGATTGCTTTTGAAAAAAAATGCATTACACAGACAATAAAAGAAGCATCTAAATAATAAAATTATTAAACCAAATTTTTCAAAAAAGTAAAGACCTCTACATTGTATTCTTGATTTTGGCTACTTGCTTTGTTTGTCCAAGTAACATAGGAGATAAGTAGAAGAAGGTTGGAGTCTCGATCCAGAGTCCCTATAATCACAAACTGGTTTCCTAAAGTCCATGATAGAATTCCCAACATGGGCAGCTCTTGTAGCTTGACATCTCAAAGCACAAGATGGTGTGTTCTGCTTCTTATGAAGATAGCTATGATGACTACGATTTTGATTGCAAGAAGAGTGACCTGCTATGCTCAAATGGCGGGGCCTGAAACTCAAACAGGTCTACTTTGCATTAGTGAATGTTCTACATGTCCTTCAATATGTTCACCACCACCTCCACCGCTTCTTACCTCATTTCCACCACCCACTTCTCACCACTCACCACCACCCAAGTCTTACTACTATTTCCCACCATCAACACCACCACCGCCAAAACAATCATCTCATTCACCTCCGCCACCAGCATCTTCATGGTATGGTTTTCCTCCACCTCCTAATAACTTTAACACTCCTAAAAGCCAAGCACCACCAATGCAAGGACCAAATAGTTACCCTTACCCTTACTACTACTTCTATGCCTCTGATGCATCTACTGTTTCTGTTCATGCTTCCATTTTCTTTTTATTATTGATGTTTTGTCATTGTTGAATCTTATATAATCAGTACTGCAGATTCTGATTAGTAGTCATTACGGTATCTAGTGATCGGTTGTGTTAACAAGAAACTTTAATGATGTGTTCACTTGCGTCTATTACATATTTTCCTATTTCCATCCAATAAAGTTTGTATTTTTTGTAGTCTTTTTATGTTGTCATCATCTCATTTCATGGTTAAAGTAATTTCGCTCGCAAATCGCAATGATAGATACAAAACACACAGATATTGTGGTGATTGAATTGCTAAATGCATTACAAATCTCATTACCACTGTTGTTTCTCCAAAGGATATGAGGTTTCATTTAGAGCAGTTAAGAAACTCTAATGAACGTATGTTGTGTTTTTAGTTCTGGTGTGTTCAATTAGGGACTACAATCCTTTATATATAGTTGGTATAATTGTCAATTATGCCCATCATAAATAAACTTATACCTCGAGTTTCTACACAAATTATTTTATGACTCCACACTTATTATAAATGACACGCTCATACTATATTAAATAGACCGCTTTAGTTGGACTATTAAACTTTATTATAGTGATTAACATACGATTAATAACCGCGATGCATGTACGTCTACATGCCCAAATGCATTAATATATAAAACACATGTTGTAAGTCCAAAAATCCAACAATCTCCCACTTGGACGAAACAACCACGTGCCTATATAAATTTAATATAATCATATGCATATCGCTATCAAACTGAAGTTGTTCGAACAATATAATACTGTAGTTTGTCATTTTAAACAAATCTTGTCCATTAGCACAATAGCACAAGAATCAAGGGGGCTTTTGGTTGCAGCATATAAGGCATAACTAAGCCAAACATGGTCACGTGCACTAACATGACTAAATGACCTGGATCAAGTGTGGACGCGTTGCATGAAAATTTCATGTAATGTGATCTATAACATATCTATTTTCAACTGGTCCTACTTTATGAGATCAAAACAAATTCAGAATAAAACTGAAGTACTTGATTTTTGAATGTCATCATGATAACAGTGAATTAATGAGCATGAATATTACATAGACTCCCACTGAACTTAAATTTTCTTTAGACTGTAAAACATCATTGAGTGTGCACTCATGAATGGCCTTAAGTGTCTACACTTAATCAGTGAATCCACAATCATGGAGTCTATACTGAATTGCTCAATATTAACTAAACACTCTAGATTTTTCTTTATCTGAAAGAACTACAAAATGTACTATTACAGTATGACTTTAGTGGTCTTTCAACACTGTCAGGTACATATAATTCATACACAACCAAATTAACATGATTTAATGCTTTATAGTATTTTACAAAATTCATTTCAACAATAGTGAAACATGTTTGTTTACTTAAAATTCCTTCTAAGAATTTCTCGTCTTAAGTAAACAAACATATCTTTATGAACTTCAACAATATATTAGCATCTTGTAAAGTTGGAAACTAAAAAAATACTTAATCATCTCCTATTGATCCAACTTTTCTTAAATGAGCACATAAACTTTTGTTCTTTAATGCTTTTGGTTGCTACTTAATGTTCCTCATCTAAATTATTGAAATATTTTACAAATATTTCAATCATGAATGCTGAAAATATTCTATAGTATTTTTGGGCACTATTTGAGACCAACTAGTCTTGTTTAACATGAGGTCAAGAAAAGAACTTAACTCCTACTAAATTTTGTGATAGACACAGCTCACAATCTTCAATAAATATTATCTTAAACCAAATGATAACATCATTGTACGAAGCTCGTGATAACTGAAGTCTTCTTAAGTCTTTAGATGGACTCATGAACTAAATGTGATCTGACTTTAAACCAAATGTGTCATTTTGGTTAAATCAACACACACTTTCTTAATGTTATTGAGTTTGACTTACTGAATAACTTAATTGATCTTGATTAGAGAGATTCTCAACAATATCTTGTGTGATTGAACTTGCTTCTTGAACAGAATTAGACATACAAGACTAATCAAGATCAATAGCAACTATAACAAGACAAAGTCTTTAACCTTAATCTCTCCCCCAAACTCAATATCCTTCAAAACTTGACTTTTCTCCATCTAAAGATTATTCTTAATGTGGATTGTTGTAATATGCCAAATCCTTTCTTTCATTGGTCAATACATTCATCATCATTAAGTAAAAGCCTATTGTTTTATTGTTTTTATATTATTCTTAATGCCAAATCAATACATTCATCTTCTAATTGATTATTCGGGTAAATGTATGTACGTCT
>CANYCX010564958.1:0-24401 GCA_948193385.1 Breynia disticha f. nivosa
ACTCACCAACCCAACTTCAAATCCCAATGTTTAGCCAACTTGTGTTTTCAACTCTTTGGTGATGTGCTGGTGTGGACAGTGTGCCTAAAGAGAGATTTGATTGCCTATTTTAAGTAGAGCCATTAATTTATAAAACGATTATAACACGATATAAATTATATAAATTGAATAGAATCGGATTTGTCTATCGTTAACAGAGAGAACTCACAAGGTATCGTCTCTTGGGACTGACAATTAAGACTGTATACCTAACAAATGAACGATCATGCTAAAATTTCAACTTCAAATCTTTTAACCAACTGCTGATAAACCTTATCGCTAATCTAAATCTAACGTCTGCAGATTGAAGGTTTGCCATGTTGATAATTTAATGAATTCTTACATTAAGACACTCAAATCAATGCTCACCTAAAAATACTATGTAACATTTTAATTTTGTTATGTAAAATTATATAATTTTTTATTTTTTTACATAATAAAAATATTATGTAATTTTTTATCTTTTAAATTACATAATATAAAGTTCACTAATCTAATGACAATGAAAATGTCTTTGCCAAGAATAGGTGAAAACGACCTCACCTAAGTACACACCATGTTTAGTTATCTTATAATTATTTATACCAAATTATAGGTACAATGTGTGACTATCTTGTCAGTGGTAGGTATTAGATTCATAGTCAATAAATTATTACTTGTTTATCAATGGATTAACATCTCATATTAGTACTACCAAACGCGTAGATTAACTGGTGTGAAGTTGTTCTAGCTGCGTTAAAATTTGGGTGGGAGAGCTTTGTCGCCCTTGTAGTCCTACCCGACTCGAATAATGATTAGTCTGGAGTGCTTAAAAAAAAAAACCTGTATAAGCTAAGATCAAAGAAATCAAATCCATTCTCTGCAAAGCAGCCGAGTAGTTAGAAACCCCCCCCCCCTCCAATTCCTCGTCTCTGGGAACCAATTACTACACTCGCACCAACTCTCTCATTTTCCCATCTCAATATATATACACCACACGACCCACTTCATCTCCACCACTACCCATTTTCTCAGATTTTTCAGACAATTTTACCATGAAAGTAATCGACAAGATCACATCTTTAACCCAAAATGGCGCCTCCGAAAAGGTGGCCTTTTCCTTCGAATTCTTTCCCCCGAAAACCGAGGATGGAGTCGACAATCTGTTCGAGAGAATGGACAGAATGGTGTCTCATAACCCTTCTTTTTGCGACATTACTTGGGGTGCTGGTGGCTCCACTGCAGATCTCACTTTGGACATTGCTAATAAGATGCAGAACATGATTTGTGTTGAGACTATGATGCATTTGACTTGTACGAATATGCCTGTTGAGAAAATTGATCATGCTTTGACTACTATTAAGAGTAATGGTATTCAGAATGTTCTTGCTTTGAGAGGTGATCCTCCTCATGGTCAGGATAAGTTTGTGCAGGTTCAAGGAGGCTTTGCTTGTGCTCTTGATTTGGTAATTATGACATAAAGATTTATGCTTTTTTGGATTTGGTTTTTGATTTGTCATAAAGTTGTGTTTTTATGTTGATTTTGTGGATTTGTTATGATTGATTGTTGAGAAAATTTGTATCTTTTTGTGCTA
Organism: Breynia disticha f. nivosa; assembly: GCA_948193385.1. Lineage (NCBI taxonomy): Eukaryota > Viridiplantae > Streptophyta > Magnoliopsida > Malpighiales > Phyllanthaceae > Breynia > Breynia disticha. The sequence continues at coordinate 1,614 of CANYCX010564958.1, forward strand.
TAGGTAGAGCTTTTTAGATTCAATACTTGATGGATATGGATTTTGTGCTTGTTTTATAAAATGCATTTTTTTTTCCGTTTTCATTAATTTGACGAATCAGCAGCTAAATTCTCGTAGAAGAATGAGATTTTGTTGTTTCGTTGAGGGGTTGTTGATTAATTTTGTTTCTTTTTTGATGAATTTGGTGGCTTGGTTGAAAGGTAGTTGCTAAAGTTTGTGTCTTTGTTGATTTTTTTATTGAATTTTGCAGGTGAAGCATATTAGATCTAAGTATGGAGATTACTTTGGCATTACTGTTGCTGGTTATCCGGGTTAGTCTATTTGTCGGTTGGTTTATTTGTGATGATCTGTTTGTTGTTGGTCTGAATTATTGGATTTGATTGTGTTTAGAGGCTCATCCGGATGTGATTGAAAGTGATGGAGTTGCTACACCGGAGAATTATCAGAAGGATCTTGCTTATTTGAAGCAAAAGGTTTGTGCTTTGTATGTTCAGGATTTTTGGCTTTCCTTGCTGAAGTTGAGCTTCCAACGTGAGAACTTTGGGATGGAGTGTTGATGGCTGTGGTTAATTTGCAGGTTGATGCCGGAGCCGATTTGATTGTTACTCAGCTGTTCTATGATACTGACATTTTCCTCAAGTTTGTGAATGATTGCCGCCAAATCGGAATTAATTGCCCCATTGTCCCGGGAATTATGCCTATTAATAACTACAAGGGATTCTTGCGTATGACCGGATTTTGCAAGACTAAGGTACTGCAGTGATAAATTGAGTGGTAGATATGTATAATGACATTATTGATGAGAATGTGGACTCTTCAAAGACACCTGTTTGCTTGCTGCATGCTCGTGCTCTATAGCCGAAAGTATTTAGTAATACTGAGCATTGATACGATATGATGAGTAAATTCAGTGCCATATTTTTTAGATACCAGCTGAGATTATGGCTGCATTGGAGCCTATCAAGGACAATGAAGAAGCTGTTAGAGCCTATGGAGTTCACCTTGGAACAGAAATGTGCAAGAAGATTATAGCTCACGGCATAAGAACATTGCATCTTTACACACTGAACATGGAGAAATCAGCATTGGCCATATTAATGGTACGATTTGCTTACCTAATAGGTTAATCTTGCTTTGTACAATGCCTTTTAGTTTTTTGCAACATGAATGTTATCAAAATTGTCTAATAACAGAATTGCATTGGCAGAATCTCGGCTTGATTGAAGAGACTAAGGTTTCTAGGCCACTACCATGGAGACCCCCTACCAATGTTTTCCGTGTCAAAGAAGATGTTCGTCCTATATTTTGGTATGTTACAGCCATTTAAGTGCTATACATTGGAAATTTATTTTGTAATCGACGTTAATGGCATATTTTCCTGTTATCTTATGTTTTCACCCTGTAATCCCAGGGCTAACCGTCCCAAGAGTTACATTTCAAGGACTTTGGGCTGGGATCAGTTCCCTCGCGGCCGATGGGGTGACTCTCGCAATGCATCCTATGGAGCTCTCAGTGACCATCAGGTACTGAGGATCATTTCACTGAACTAAATCATTTTGGGATTTGTTTTTTCCTCATTTTATGTATTTCTACCTTCATTAGTGTTTCAGTTTTAGGAGCAGATTTTTATGATTCGAATCATTGTTGTTTTTCCTAGTTCATGCGACCACGTGCTCGTGACAAGAAACTTAATGAAGAATGGGTTGTGGCCTTGAATAGCCTTGAAGACATTTATGAGGTACAGTTTTCTGCTCAGGATTTAAACCTTGACAGTATTTTATTATTTGTCATGTTTGGCTTATTTGGTATATTTCAATATCAGAAATTCAAGAATTTCTGCCTTGGGAAATTAAAAAGTAGCCCATGGTCAGAACTCGACCTTCAGCCAGAAACAAAGATCATCAATGAAAAACTGGGCAAGATCAATTCAAAGGGATTCCTGACAATCAATAGTCAGCCAGCTGTTAACGGAGAAAAATCCGATTCCCCATCTGTTGGTAAGAATTGGATGATGCTCCTTTTGTATCATCATATTTTCCTCCATCTTATGATGATATTTTTGCTTAATTCTATGTGACTAGCTGGGATTCCAATGATTAATTGTCGACTTAATTTTTATCAGGCGTCAATACTGATGCTGCCGAGTTATATTCTTGCAGGTTGGGGAGGTCCAGGCGGGTATGTATATCAGAAGGCATATCTAGAGTTCTTCTGTTCCAAGGAGAAGTTGAATGCTCTTGTTGATAAGAGCAGGTCCTTCCCTTACATAACCTTCATGGCTACGGACAAGGCAGGTAGCTGGATATCTAACGTTGGCCAGACCGATGTCAATGCCGTTACATGGGGAGTCTTCCCTGCAAAGGAGATAATTCAACCAACTGTTGTGGATTCTTCGAGCTTTAGTGTCTGGAAGGATGAGGCATTTGAGATCTGGTCTAGAGGCTGGGCTTCCAAGTATCCAGACGGTGACACATCCAGAAAATTGATAGAAGAGGTACGCATCCATCTTACTCTTGCCTATATCTGTTACCTTTTCCTCTAACAGCGCCATTTCGCTCCAATGGAGCTGTTAGAGGGCGTGGTGTTTTGGTACGAACCAAATCGCACCATCGGCCGCTTATCCAAATGATTACCAGATTTTCTTTTCAGGATGATTTGATTCTAATTAGGGATATATGATGATGATGTTGCAGGTGCAAAGCAGCTTCTTTTTGGTGAGCTTGGTAGATAATGATTACATCAATGGCGACATCTTTGCTGTTTTTGCAGATTTGTGAGGCAAAGAGCCTCAGAAATGGTTCCAACTTTTATATACCTAAGCTGATTTGAAGCTTATATTTTGGTTGTGCTGTTTTTTTTTTTTTTGGAATATAAGCTTATTGATGTAACAATAATTCATTGGAATTTTCAATAATTCCCTGCCTTATATCACAAATTAAATTTCAAGTGTCAGCTAATGTACTAGTTCTGTGTACAAGAAGAAATTGTTGTATTCAAGTTTTAATGACATGCCCTCCTGGTTGTTCTTGATCTTTGTCCAGACAACTGCTGTTTATGTTATAATAATAAATATTTAATAAAAGATTAACATATCACGAATACGACATGATTAACACGAATTAACACTCTTATTTAAAACCGTACAAGGTCCTTTTTCCGATCACTTGTTGAAAAGACAACTTTCTTGACAATTTCTCAGTTATTCTTCTATGAAAGTCATACAGAACTTGACTACTTTTCTGTAATAATCTCCAATTCTTATAAACCCGACGGCTAACAGAGCATAATTATAGTAATTCAACAGCCACTTCTTGCTATAACAGAGCTTCAGTATTTCTAACAGTTTCTAACAGACATACTAAGAAACAGATTCAGCTGAATCTTACACATTACGACATGACACTCAAAATTTAACAAGAATTTCACATCAGTAATCTTCTCCTCTTGATATAACCTCTTTGCAAGTTGGCCGGAGCAGGATTGTGTGCTCGAACTGGGATACGTAGCTGCCTTTGTTGTCGCAGAGAGGAGGATATTGCTGTCGAAAACAAGAACAAGGCCGTCGAAGAAAATTCACGATCAAATGAACGCTTTTAAGATGAAAGAAGATGAAAATACTAGCATTCAACTAAGCATTTTAATAAAAGTACCTGGACAATGCCAGAATCACAAAGATTCTTTAGTGCCATCAAGTATTTAGTCTCGCCAAGTCGGTCCAAATACCGTCTGCAGAAGGCCAACGTTGAGAAATTCTTATCAATGGTTGCTAGAAGCTGCTTAGCTCTTGGCAATCTGAGTGGGACATGGCCAATATCAAAATTTTTCATATAATGGCTGCATTCTAAATCTTCTCTGACATATCCCTTTCCTGCATTCAAAAGTAACCAAAGATTTTACATTGTGATCATTACCAACCTACATTACTCACATGAATTCACGAACTTGTTATGTGTCATGAAACAAACAACTTTTTGAACCATTATGGCATTACCTGTTGATCCAAATGTCTCAATTGCATAAAATTCACCCTCTTCCATTTTTGTCTGCTCACCACCCTTAACAATGGGTACAGATTTTCCAGCGTGGATCTGGTAAGGCCCGATGCTGTGTCCGTTCAAGTTTCGGATGCTTTTAACTGCCAAAGATATAATTTTCATCAATTTAATTTTTGGAAAACATCAGATCAAAACATAGTCCAAGTCATATGCCCGTACATTTAAGTATCGAGTGCCACTCACAAATACCTTACCTTGAAACACTTTTCCATTGATTTCAACCTCATATGATTCCATCACCTCTTGGATGGCAGCACCAATGTCACAAAGACGCACATCAATTCCAGCTTCCTGTATGATGAAGATGTGAAATTAATGCAGGATTCCGGGTCAGCAATTAAATTCTAATCATAGATCCATTGCAATGGACATACACTTCCCATTCAAATCCTATAGGACCATTTGTCTTCCTTTCATTCCAAATACAGGAGATAAAATGAGAAACAAACTTGTGAACCGTATATTTCCTAATGGTTTTAAACAGTCATATAATCCATCAATAGTAAAGACAGAAAGGAGTGAAGAAAACATGCACATTACCTTGATACCTGTATTTGTTGCCTCACGCGAAGCTTCAAGTAATGGATCAAACATAGGATTGAATGCCACCGTAAAGGCACAATCCACTATGCGTCCTGTAAAATAACCATCAACAAAGAAATATCAGCATTTATAGCCTGAAGAAAATTGTAGCAGATGGCAGTAATGATAGAAATCATAAAAGTTGGAAAGGCCGGGATCTTTTTTTACCATCAATATGAGTTCCAAAATCCAGCTTCATGACATCATCATACTGAAGTACAGTCTTATCCCCCGAATTTGGAGTCCAATGAGCAGCAACCCTACAGTATACAATATATTGAAGTTAAAAATACATTCACATAATGGAAATAGTGACAAAGCCCTAGAATGCTCCCACTAACCAGTTAAGAGAGCAACCAGTAGGAAATGCAATGCCTGCTTGCAGACCGTTCTCCGATATCAATTTCCGAACTGTATTCTCCAAGGTCTCACAGATGTCAGTCATTAACATTCCAGGTTTCAGAATGCTCTTGATATACTTCCGAACCTAATAACAAGTAGACAAATGTTCACAAAATGTTATGAGAACAAGCAGCAAAGTAGTTTTGTATATAATAGTAACCTGACGATGAACTTCGGCTGCTTGGCGGACCGAATTGTACATAGGCTTCTCAAGACGCTCCAAGTCTCTCTTCTCTTCAGATGTAGTCCTCCAGAGATTACTAATAAGAGGAGGCATACTAGAAAAGTCATGAAATGCATAAAACGCTTGTATACAAAAGTGGGCTTCAACGGGAATGATTTCGTGCTTAAATTATAAAACAATACAAATCGGCGTCCATTCGTTGAAACAGATGACCTTGTTACTTCTCAAATATGACTGCTATCACCAAGCCAATTCAAAAAGCATATAACAAATGGGCAAACACAGACACATGATGAAATGAACGAATAAGTAACAACATAGAAGATAGACAATTGAATACATTAGTGTCTCTGAAAATAACAGCTGATACACTCACTCATCTTTGTATTGTTGAATTTCGCCTTCGGGAAACTCCCCGGTTCGGAAAAGCTCAGCAACAGGAATAGAGGGAGGATCAGTCTGTTGTAATGGTGCGGCAGGAATAGATGATGAATCAGCCTGCTGTTCCTTCTTCTTCCTAAGAATTTGGGCAATACAAAATTACTAACCACCAAGAAAACATGCAAACATGGATGGAAAGCTTAGCTAGAATCCCTTGCTTACTTGCTTTTATTTTTCTTCTTTTTCTTCTTAGTGGCATCTGTAGAAACAAAATTTCCAAATGCAGGAAGCACATTGTTAGGAAAAGTTTAATGAATAAAAATTGTGAAAGTGAAGAACCAATTAACCGAATCAAAATTCATTAACCAAAAATGTGTCAACATTGGGATACGTGGGAAAATACCAGAATATAAAATTTAACGCATCCAATAGCGCAACACAAGCACAATTAGTATCTTTATAAGAGATTGGAAAATAAACCACCAAATAAGCATGATAACGCAAAATAGCCTCTTAAGGCCGATTATACTACAATTACACCATGTCAAACAATTGAGTCAGCACAAGACTAAAATTCTCATTAATGATCAATATAAAGGCAAATTAGAGTAAAGAGAATGTAATCAACCAAAACTAAACTGAAAACGGAAATCCGTGCATAATTTAAAAGCAAATATTATTACCACCTTTCTCATCATCATCATCATCTTTCTGCACTGCGGATGAGATTTCAGAGGACTCGTCATTGTCAGAAGCTCCATTCATTTCTTCAGCCCCATTTTCTTCACCAGTGACTTGTGTATCTGCAGTTTGCTTCTTTTTATTCTTCTTCTTTTTCTTCTTAGCAGCTCCTAAAAGAAACGATTCCAAATTACAATAAATTACACATAAGATTAGGTTCAACCGTTTAAATAATAATCAGGCAATGCAACAAATACGAGAAAAACAGCAGAATATTAAGAATGAAGCCAGTAAAATGTGACAAGATGTCTAAATCAGCATTCATAATGGGAATCGAGGAATTAAGAACAATCACCTTTCACCTCCTCTCCGTCTTTCGGCAATGCAGAGGACAAATCAGAGGATTCACCATTATCATAGCTAACTACAGAATCAACAGTTCCATTTTCTTCAACAGGAACTTTCTTATTCAAATTGTCCTCAGCCATTGAAAAATACCTGCTTTCAATTAAAAAATTACTCCACCTATATTCAAAAGAGTATTTATTTAACTACAGTTAAATAATAACCCTAAAGCCAAAAACTAAGTTCTTAAACTTCTCAACTCAAAGATTGAAACTTTAGCATTCATCAATTCAAATTCAACAATTCAGCTCTAAATTTAACTTAAGCAGCCATACAGTTCAATGCCAACAATAGAAAAATATAAATTGAAAATTCAAACATCAGAAAGATATACACAGAATGATATATTAATGAAAATTAAAAAAAATAAAAAACCAATAGAAGCATAATAATTATGAAGAAGAAGAAAGTGGATTTACTTGATTGTAGAAGTGAAAGATGAAAACTTTAGGTCGAAAAGTTATTAAGGAAGGAAGGTAGCAATGAAACCCAGAAAAGAGAAAAAAGTACAGACCCTAAATTCATTCCAAGACTTTGAATATACTTTTCATGGGCCTGAATAATGCAATGAAGAAGAAGTCCACTCTTAGTAGGTTTTCATCTGGCCTGCAGGTTTGGAGATACTAGAGCTCCTTCTATTTGTATGAATGTCCTCTTATATTTATTTTTATATATAAATTCTTTTTTATAGTTTTAAAAATATATAAATATCTGTTTATGGCTTTTAATCTTTAAAAATATTAAATTTATTCAAATTGTTATGTTTTAAAAAAATATGTCCTGATTTTTCATTTTAATTAATATTTTTTATTTTCGATACAATTCTAACTAAGTCACTTGTTATTTTCTCTTCATATATGAATAATAATAAAAAATAATGAATATTATAAACAAATGTTGTTTTTAAAGATCGTTCCTTTTAAATCTCTTCATTTTTTGCAAATAGTTAGTTTCTTATTTGAACTATATATTTTTTTACAAATAGATATGATCATTAGTAATAAACATAAATGAACAATAATGAACACTATAAACATATATTCTTTTATAGATTGTGTCCTTTGAATCTCCTAATTTTTTAACAAGTGGTTGGTTTTCTATTTGGGTTTTATATTCTATTTTTTTTAGTAAGTAGATATGATCATTAGTTATAAACATATATGAACAATAATAAACACAATAAACATTTATTGTTTTTATAATTGTGCCTTTTGAGTCTCGTCATTTGTTGATAAGGTTAACACGTTATATAGTGAACATATATGAACAGAAATGTACATTTTTTTTTTTAAATAAAAATTCATCGTAAACACATTTAAAAAAATAAACTTAGTTCATGTCTGGATTGTGTTTTATCTTTTGTTGTTTTGCTGTGAATTATATAACATTACATGTTGATTTTTATTGTTCGCTTTGTGAGTATATTTTTTGAATTTTGTTAATGAGTAAGTTAATAAATATTGATTGCTCTTTTTTAAGTGGGTTAAAATTGTTCATTGAATTTAAGAGATATTTTTTGTAGTTTTTTGAATTTCATCGGTAGTAAACAATTTGAATTAAATTCATTGCTGGCATATACTAAATTATAGATAATTTGTCAAAAAAAAATTATAGATAATGAGCATTTTCATATTTTTAAAAATAAAATCGTGCAAATCTACAAAATAAGAAATAAAATCTGGCATCCCACAAATCATGAAATATACGCGGGCATTGAAGCATAGTAAATTCTTATATTGAGCATTCTTATAATTTTCCGTTTCGTTTGGACATGTTCTTGAGGAAATTACACATAATGATTTCTGTTAAAAATTATTTTTCAAGTATTTCTAATTTTAGAATTTTATTATTATATCAACGAGACGATTTGATCTCGCAGTCCATGGTTCAAAAAAAGTAAGAATCGTTACTGGACTGTATAAGACACGGTTTGGCCTGTTCAGTTTCTGTTCTTAAACTAATAGTTCATATTGGTTTAGATTCGATTTTTCCATTAAAAATAAACGAAGTTACCAGTTTAAAATGGATGATTCACGTTTTATTATTATTAAGAATTAGAACAAAATCATTATTAAAATAATTATAATTTTTTTATTATTTGCAATAATGACAGATCTCATAATAGAATATAACGACATATTTATAAAAAATAAAAAGAATATAACAAATAAATAATTAATAAAATATTGACGAGACATAAGCATAAATCTCTTAAGAAATTTATTCTATAGATGACTCTAAGCATTATTTCTCTGGTCAACTCAAAATAATTTATTTTATAATAAAGTATTTGTTTATTTCAAAAGAGTAAAATATATTATATTTTTTCACTTACTTACACATAATTTCTAAAGTTGTATATTTTTATTATTTATACCTTTTATTATATATTTATATTTTTAATGTTATTTGAATGCGACGAAATATTTTTATATAAAATTTTAAAATATTTTCTAATTAATTTTTCATATAGTTATTAAATACTACAAAAAATATAATCATAGAAATAAATATTGAAAAACTTATTTTTATAAGCAAATATTTTTGTAAAAAAACACTAATAGAAACAAGTGTCACGATGTGTAGAAGTGACGCGGCAGATCCCAAAAAAGTCAGTATGGACTTTTAGACAAATTTTCTAGGAAAATAAGGACTAAATACGAAGTTTACCAATAAAGCTTTTTTTCTCCTCTTCGATAAAAAAATGGAAAACAGAAACGAAAACATGGAAGGAGAAAGCATATACAAATGATTCTCTCTTTCAAACAACACATACACTCGAACTTAATCCACATCGATTTTCTGCTTGTTTGGATTGATTTCTCTCTAAATTCAACATTACTCTTCACCTAGGTCGGACAAACCCCGAGATCGTAAGTATTTTGACTTTATTCACCTTTTGTTAGCTTGATTCACTCTAGATTTATTCACCTACTTGTGTTATTTCTTAATTTGGCTTCTTTTATTTGATCAATGTAAGTATGGGTGCTTTTAATTTGGAGGAAATTAATGTTCTTAATGAATTATTCGTTTTTATTTCATCAATGTGAATTTGCAGGTTTGTAGTAGCATATGGATTGTTAGGTGGTTACTGCAGTTTTCTTTAGTGCTATATGATCAGTTTTGACGTGTGATAGCAGTGGTTTTTTGTCTCTTGTTTTATCGCAATTATTTATGTTAGATATGAATATTTGTGACTGGTAGTTCAAGCGTGTTTGGATTAACAGCTCTGATGTTGTTGTTGTTGCAGTCGGGCTTTCCGTTTTCGTGTTCAACTAATTGAAACTTAGAAATCGCTCTCCCTGCGTTAGCGAGACTCGAAACAAAGATCTTATCAGGCGAATTGGGAGTTTTAACCTCTAGGCTAAGCAAACATTAGCAGATTAGGTAGATCTCGTCGAAGTTTCCAAACGTTGTTGTTGACGCTTAACTAAAGAGGAGTTTGTGGGTTGAAGAGAATAAGAGAAGGTAAAATGGTGTTGGTATTGGCACTGGGTGATTTACATATCCCACAAAGAGCAGCCGATCTGCCTCCAAAGTTCAAGTCAATGCTTGTTCCTGGCAAGATCCAACACATCATTTGCACTGGCAATCTCTCCATCAAAGTATTTTCCCTTCTTTCTTTTCCGAGTTTTACATTTTTTTTATTTCTCATTCTATTTTGTTTTTCCTTGGAATTTTGTTTGTGCTTCCACGATGACTATTTTTTCCTTGCCCGAACATGGTTAATTCGTAATTATTTTTGTTTTTTAAGCTTTGCCAACGTCTTTGTATTTTTAATCCGATTAGATTATTGAAGTTTATGCTCTCAAATATCAACGACATTTGTTGAGGTTTTTTGAGGACTTATAGTTATTGGTTTTAAATAAGATGGTCTATCAAGTACCATTCTGTTGATCTTGATTCTTCCTTACTTGCAAATTAATTACTTATTCTGACTCTTTCTCCACGGCTTGCCAAGGCACTATCTGTTTATTTTGATGATTTTAGTCTTATTTTTCAGTTTGAGTAGTCATTTTTGTATTTATTGGATAAAGTCGGTCCAAATTTCGGGTTCAAATTTATTTGAAGAAATGAGAATTGCAGAGACTTCAGTCTAGTCTTGTGAATCTTTTGTTCAAGATTATTCTAAGTTGTGATACATTCAACTGTTTTTGGTATCTTGACTAAACGAAATTTCTGACTTTAAGTTGTTTCTTTGAATTGCAGGAAGTCCAGGACTACTTAAAGACTCTATGCCCTGACTTGCATATAACTCGAGGTGAATATGATGAAGAGATCCGCTATCCCGAGACCAAAACTCTCACCATTGGTCAGTTTAAGTTGGGGGTTTGCCATGGTCATCAGGTTTGATTTCCTTCCCTCCCCTTTCATTTTTCTTTCCAGTGTTTACTCTCGCTTTTTCATCCAGTAACAGTATTTACCTGGTATCAAAGGTCATTCCATGGGGAGACTTGGATTCACTAGCCATGCTCCAGAGGCAGCTGGATGTTGACATTCTTGTGACAGGGCATACACACCAGTTCACTGCTTACAAACACGAAGGAGGTGTTGTCATAAATCCAGGTTCCGCAACCGGTGCTTACAGCAGCATTACTTACGACGTAAATCCTAGCTTCGTCCTCATGGACATTGACGGCCTACGCGTTGTGGTCTACGTTTATGAGCTTATTGACGGGGAGGTCAAAGTTGACAAGATTGATTTCAAGAAGACAACCACAACTCATTAAATTAAACTGGAGCTTGTGTGTGAGTTTCTGCAACATCTGTGTGGATTCATTAAAATTTCATATGTTTTGAGACACATCTATGGTGTAGACCTTTTGTTGAACAGTAGGATTAAATGTTAGATTGATTCCGTGGCATAAAAGTTTTTCTGTGAACTCTAGAATTGTGTTGTTTGAACTGCTTAAAGAAAAATGTATCTGCAGTACTTTTTTCCCCTTAAATTGCAAGAACACCATGTTGGTTCAGCATTCACCAGCCTTTCTTGAACTCTACTTGAGCATCATTAGTAAAGAAACAGATTATGGTATTTGTAATCAGTTACCGTCAGAAATCAGTTAAAACGAAACGAAGTTACAGTCTTAAATCAAAGTGTCACACAATCTTCATTTTAGGAGACTAGACTTGTGTGATAGGGATGCTAATGGGTACTTTACCAGCTTAACACTATTCGAAATCGATATAAATAAGTTTGGAAGAGGTATGAGTATTCAAATCAGTGCCCATCACATTGGTTCTGGTTTGGGTTCACACCTCGGGTACTTTTAGCCAGAACTCGTTTATATATATTGTTGGTTGGACTGGTAATCCAACCTTCTCATTAAAGCTTGAACCCAGGTTCGAGTCTGAGGAGAATCGTGTCTCTCGCTCCGAACTCGGATTAGTCTCGGCCAATGTGTCGGGATACTAGGAGGTTCAGACCAAATATATAGATTGTTGGTTGGACTGATAATCCAACCTTCTCATAAAAGCTTGAACCCAGGTTCGAGTATGAGGAGAGTCGTGTCTCTCGCTCCGAACCCGGATTAGTCTCGGCCAATGTGTCGGGATACCGGGAAGTTCAGACCAAATATATATATATATATAAACCAAGGTTAATAGTAGGATGTCTAAATGGTTAATTTTGGTTTGTTTGGATTAATAGACCGAAATAATCATGGTCTGCAAAATTGTTAAAAAAATTAACCAAATTGACGGAGCTATTGTTTTAAAATGAACCAAATTAATGGATTTTTTTAGTTTGATTGACTAATGATGCTTATAATTCCCTCTACATCATCCAAAAGGGAAAGAATAAGATTGCAAAATAATACTACTATTGTTTTGGCGTAGCATGCAAGAGACCATCATGCATAAATTATCATAATCAAGACATAAATCATGATAAGTATTAACCAAAACAACTAATTTTCTGCTCAATAAACATTCTAATCCTTCAAATCATCAAACAAAATTAGGTTAAACTGTTCAGTTTAACCAACTAACCACCCCCAATTCCACCCACTTCCATCATTAATTCAAGCCTCTCCATTTCTCTTTCTTCCACATGCACAAATCCTCTCAAAAGAACCATATGGTTCGGTGGATCTTCTTCTCAACTCTTCTAAATACAAATCATTCTATCTTGTCCACAAAGCCAGCTTGTTGAACTCAGCAAAACCTGTATAACATGCCATGTTTGATCTCAACTGCTTCCACATGTTCTCTTTGACGTATATATATTGAGACAACATATATGTTTTTCGAGCTGAGCTCGTTTTGTTCTTTTTTTCGTTTTGGTTTGAGGTTTTTAAGGAGATATGAAAGCTGTTATGGAGAGATTGCTTTCTGTTCCATTCTCAGGAGGATGTTCTTCTGGTTCTAGCATTGATGTTGCTGCCAATGGCCAGCACAAAAGACCACATAAGGCACGATCGAAACTGCAAGTAACAAGTATGTATATAATCTTTCTTTGTGCTGAATAAAACTTGTATAGATAATTTTGTTCCACAATCACGTATAAACTACTCTCGTACTCCTTATTTGTTGAACACGGGATCGTATCACATTCGCATACAATAATATAATTAAATTTACACGTACATTTGTTTATGCATTTGTTTCCGCATTCACGTATAAATTACTATTACACTCCTTTGTTTAACGTGAAATCGTGCGAGTCTAACTATTAGTATCGATTCTAATTCGTTTGAGCTTCGTATTTTTCCAAATTCAGGAAAAAAAGAGGGAGAAGAAAGCTCAATCAGTTCTAAACAGAAAATAAGAAGTGGAAAGAGTTTGTTGGCTCTTCCGAAGCAGAACATATCGAGTTGCATGCACAGATTAATCAGAAACGTCAGAAATCTATCTCAAGTTTTTGGTAAGAAACAATGCACATATTCTATTCCATATACCGCTTTTACCATAGACAGAAATAAATGCGGCAAGCGAGGCAGTCGCCCCCTTATCGTGCGTATCTCACCTTTTTTACGTTGTATTTTTCTGTAATACCGTTCTCTTTCTATGTTTAGTGTACAAAGACGAAGAAGAAGAAGAAGAGGAGAGGGAAATGGAGATAGGATATCCAACAGATGTGAAGCATGTAACACATATAGGATTGGATGGTTCCACCACTACTAACCCTATGAAGGGTTGGGACACCTTCAAAGTTCCTGAAATCATTTCATTCCCTTCAATTTCTCTCAAGCAATTCGAGCTTGCCATGGCTACTCAAGCCAATCATGGAGCTTCTGATTCTTCCAACCTTCATTAGATTATATCACACACGATCATGCATGTGATCATGAGTAGTTCTTTCTTTAAGTTTAGTAGTTTTGATTGATTCTTTTGAAGGAAATTATTCATTGCTCAAGGAAGTTTTGGTTTCATTTGTTTTTTTTTGTCTGAGCCCCGGTATCTCCGATCTACTGGACCGAGACTAATTCGGTTCGGGGAGGGTTCTGGGTGGTTAGGTTTTATTCCCCTCTCAAACGGCGTTGCGGGATCGAACCGCAGTCTGCCCTACTAAGTTCAGCCCCAGACACCACTAAACCAAGACACGTTTGGTGGTTTTATTTGTGTGTTTATGTTTACGTGATCCGCGACGAGAATGAATTGGCGCGTGTCGACCTGGGGACGGACCGGAAATGGTGATGGACACATAACTTGTAATTTTTAATTGATATTCTTATTCTTTTTTAAACTTATCTCCTCATTTCATAAGGACAGGGTAATGGAATAATTTTCCTTTATTTTTTTTAGTTTTATTTTGTTTGACATGGGATGTACTTATTTCGTAACATTGTAGATTTTTTAAATCATAATCTTTTTTTCGGCTTGTGAGACAAGTACGTCCTACTTCGATCTCGGATTAGTCTTCACTAAAAATGGTGATACCGGATGATTAAGACAAAAAAATATCCTATTTTTCTAGTCTGGAATACTTTAACTAGACATGTGCAAATTCTGACATTTCATGTAACCTGTTTATAAGTACAATCTTTTGGCTTGATTACAATTAAAAAATAAACTACGATAAACTAGTTATGTGAATTTTTTTCAATGAACCTCGTCGAAAATTAAAAAAAAAAAATCAAAATTTCTATTTTTTTTAAGAAACATTATGACTTATAATTTAATTTAAAATTTATATGACTTATAATTTAATTTTAGATTTACATGATTAAATTATCTAATTTTATTCTCATGTAAAGCTAATAATAAATAAATATTTTTATAAGTAAATATTTTTATATTATAATGAATAAATTAATTCGTTTAACACATCTTCTAACACAAAACCCTTGAACGACAACAAGCAGCTCCTTCCTCATACCCAATCGAAACAAAACAAGGGTTCTCAACGCCACTCTAAACCCTCAGCATGGCAGCTCCCACAAGTCCGTATTCTTCTCCAATCTTTCCATTATTAAATCTATTTTTTATTTTTATTTTGTTAAGCTTAAAGTTTCGATCTTTTTTTTTGTTTTACAGCAATGGCAAGGTCTTTTCTTCAAGTTGCATCCACAGAAGAAGTTGCTCCACCCCTCCGTGTTGTCCAGATCGAAGGGCTGGTATATATTCTTGCTTATTGATGTGTTAAGTTTGTGTTTGATGCGTAGTTTTGAAGGTTTTGTGAAAAGGCATAATATTGTTTGTTAATTTGGTTGTTTTGGAGATGACTAAGTGTTTTAAAGAAAATGGTTGTTGTGTTTTATGTATAGTTTTGAGAGTTTTGTGATTGTTGTTGTTTATTAGGTTGCTTGAAGATCATTAAGATTTGCAAAGAAAGGATTTTGTGTTTGATATGTATATTTATGTTTGTTGAATAGGTTGTTTTGAAGATAATTAAACATTGCAAAGAGTTCTCTCCAGCTTTAGTTACTGGCCAGCTTCTCGGTTTGGACGTTGGTAGTGTTCTTGAAGTCACCAATTGCTTTCCGTTCCCGGTGAGGGTTTAGTTGATGTAAAGTTTTGAGCTTTTCTGTTTCGGGTCATGGGGAAGGTTGTTACTTGATTGGGTTTGTTGAAATTGACTTTTTGATGTTTGAATTTTGTAGATTAGGGAAGAAGATGAGGAGATTGAAGCTGATGGTGCTAATTACCAGCTTGAGATGATGAGGTGCTTGAGGGAGGTTAATGTCGATAATAATACGGTTGGCTGGTAAGAATTCGGTTAACTTAATTGCTGCATTCATTCCACATTCGTCATTGTTTTATTCATTTGAGTGTAATGAATAAAATTTGATGACTTTGGTGTTTAACGGGGCTAGGTTGATCATAATATTCCTTTATACGTTGAGTGGTTAAACTCTGTCGTAGTGTAGGGTCTTTATTATCACATTTTATGTCTTTTGTTGTGACAGATCACTTCTATACAATGTCAGGTATCAATCAACAATGTTGGGCTGTTTCCAGACTGTGGAATTGATTGAAACATTCATGAATTACCAGGTGTTGCCTTTATTCAGTGTTTCTTTAATGATATGGCATGCATATAGTTCTCTCAAATTATTTTTCTTGCATGAAACTCATGTTGCAAATATCAGTAGACAAGAATAAGAATTTTTTTACTGCTGAAATATGAAGAAAGATGTATAGTTAATTTTCCACTTCTAGATTTTGACCATCTGACTGTTCATCAGCTAATGAATGTGTTAAATTCTTTTATTTTTCGTATCTTAGTTCTTGTGTCTCTACATTTATGTACACTGCAAGCTGTAGGTGGTTTATTAACTTCAATTTCTTAATTTACCTTGTGGCTATTGTAGGAAAATATTAGACGATGTGTCTGCATTATCTATGATCCTACAAGATCCAACCTGGGCGTCTTGGCTCTTAAAGCTCTCAAACTTTCTGATTTGTTCATGGAATTGTATCGCAGTAACAATTTTACTGGAGAGAAGTATGGCTTTATTTATTGTGCATGTGCGTAGCTGTGTCTGCCAACTATTTGTTGCATATTTTTAGTTTAATGCATCTTCTGCGTCAACAGGTTGAGAGAGAAAAACTTGTCGTGGGTAGATATTTTTGAGGAAATTCCTGTGAGCTTCTGAACCCCATATTCTACCTTCTTCCTTTTCTTCTTCTTTGATTTAATTGCAGAATTATGTGCTTTTTATGGCAGATTAAAGTTTCAAACTCTGCTCTTGTTAGTGCCTTCATGACAGGACTGGAATCTGATGCCCCAGTTACACAGGTAAATTGTTGAATGTCAAATAAAATGTTCGCCCGTGTAAGCGTTTTTTTTTTCTGTCATCTTATTCTGATGTTTTTCATCTGTATCAGTGCGATTATGATCGTCTCCAATTATCAACTAATCCATTTTTGGAGAGAAATTTGGAATTTTTGATTGAATGCATGGATGATTTGTCTATTGAACAACAGAAGGCAAGTACCAGTATAGTTTCTCTTCTTGGTTTGGCTTATATCTTTAAATGATGCTCGATTCTAATGGATGATATTTATAAAAAAAATTCAGTTCCAATTTTACTACCGGAACTTGTCACGTCAGCAAGCTCAACAGCAAGCATGGCTTCAGAAGAGGAGGTAAAGTTTTTATTCTAAACTCTGTTAAGCTGTAGATAGAGAATATACTTCCTTTTGTTAACTTCCTTTTGTTATTCTTGGTGTGGCGGTTGATTTTATTTTATCGACTATCTAATTTTCGCTTGACCTGTTTATATCTAGATCGGATAACATGGCACGTAAAGCCGCAGGAGAAGATCCTTTGCCTGAGGAGGATCCTTCTAATCCCATCTTTAAGCCAATCCCCGAGCCTTCTCGGTTGGACAGCTTTCTTGTCACTAATCAGATTTCAACCTATTGCAACCAAATCAATGGGTATGTTTTTTATGTTACCAATCACTTGCCATAAAATGTTTTCCGGCCAACACTGTGCAGTTTACGCTTAGCACGAGATGTAACTGTATTCTTTCCGACTACTTTACAGGGCTGCCGGTCAGAGTTTCAGTCGATTGTACTTGATGAAAGCTTTGCATGAGAATTGATACTCATAAGTGAAGTTTAGTGGCCAGAATTTTGCGGTGGCGCCGGAGACAAGTGTTATTATTCTGATTTAGAGTATTTACTATGATTTTTGTTGCATTAATTTTTGTTCACAGGAATCCAGGAAAAAGATTTTTATTTGTAATGGCGTGAATGTTTTTGAGAAGCTAGAAATCTGTTGAAGTTTTAAGAATCTGTCTTGATTGTTTATGATTTCCCTGGAGACTTAATCACATTCTGTTCTTTAAAAACTACACGATACTGTCAAAACTTATCGCTCACAAGATCAAGTGAACAATAGCTAAATTAGTAAACAGATGACCGAATTGGGATAGTTCAGTTGGCAAGTGTGGATCTCAGGATTCCACTTGTGCTTATTTACGCAGGTTCGAGTTGTCCTTGCTTGTTTGTGAGAGTAAAATTTTCAGTGTTAACTTGGTGGTTACATATTAGGAAAGAGATCTCTTCCCGTTTATGGTGGTATTACAGTGCAAGATTGCCTCATGAGTTGGCCTTCTTGCACGTTGAATACTCTGATGTCTGGGTAGATCTCTTATTAGATATTCGCTCTCTGACTGGTTCTTTGGGTTTGAGATCTCCTTTTGCCCACTTTTCTAACAAAAAAAAAAGTAAACAGATGGACAATTACGACTCAACTATCATGATTGACGGTTAATCTTTACCAAGCAGTACCAACTTTTAGTCGGCACAAAGGAGCAGACAGAAAACAGATTCAAGTCATTAGAGAATAGATATGAGAAGGGTTTCATTTCATTTCAAGTAATGATCGAGATATACTGCACAAGGTCCATGAAAATTTCTTACCAACTCAACTATATTATCGTCACCTTAGAGACCTCAATCAAATTCAGATACATTATAACAATGGATGATACAAAATCCATGGTGACAATCTTCTGCAGCACTTCATTGAAGAACACAGCCTTTATTATACACTCAGAAGTACGCATCTAAATATCCATATGAATGGTTTTTATTATACTGAAGCAAGCTTGCATAAGTTCTATCCCAGATTCCTATGTATAAAGATTCGTCGTCTGGACTAAGCGCTACCCCTGAGATTTCTCCGAAGAAATCGATCTCTTGTTGTTTGCAGAAGTTTGCTTCTGTACTATACACATGAACGAAGTCCGCAGGTTCGGCCGCTATCATGAACTGACCGTCTGTTGAGAATCGAATTGATCGGACAGAGCCAAGGTTTCCCTTGAGAACTACAACAGGACAGGATAAGTTTCGTACATCCCATACCCGGCAAGTCTTATCCTGATTCCCTGTGGCGAAAATGCGACCATCAGGGTGCCATGCGGATGCAAAGGAAAAATCTCTATGCCCTGATAAAGTTGATACCGTCTGAAAGCACATACGAAAAATCCTGGTTTAGAATTCATTCAACGACAAAATGAAAACTGTCTTACGCCAGCACAAATGCATCAACAAGAACTATGACCAATAAGCATTTAGCACAAGTATCATGGTTGATCAAGAAGAGAGAATAGGTTTTCTTTTCATCAGAAAGGAGGAATAATTATCCTCCCTGCTTAAGCGCTTTTAACTATTTAAATTTCAAAAAAACTAAAGTTGACATTTTATCCACCAGACTGCAAATATGTTAAGACCACATGACAAACATCTGAGACAATTCCATTCTAAAGTTGACATTTTAAATCTGTTTTTATGCCGGTCAGCGGACATGGAAAGAAGAAAGAAAACAAAGAAAATAC
The DNA here is from genome assembly GCA_948193385.1 of Breynia disticha f. nivosa. Taxonomy (NCBI): domain Eukaryota; kingdom Viridiplantae; phylum Streptophyta; class Magnoliopsida; order Malpighiales; family Phyllanthaceae; genus Breynia; species Breynia disticha. The sequence continues at coordinate 21,038 of CANYCX010564958.1, forward strand.
TCGATCTAAAACAATCAGAAGTACAATTCACACCCAAATACTTGTCATACCTTTCCATTCTGTGCATCCACCAGCAGACCATCTAGGTTATCTCCAACAACGGTAACTAGTCTCCGGTCGGGGCTTATTGATGTATGCTGGATAAGAATACCATTAGTCAAATGCAAAATGCTAGAGCAGAATGTTAAATTAAAATAAACATCATTTAGCTAATTTATGCGCTTGTTTAACTTCTCTATAGTTCAGCTCGAACAGGGAGACTCACCAAGGAATCTCCCACAAGTTTACTAACCTAATGTTATTTTAAACCCAATTCTAAAAAGGATATTGTAAAATAAATGAAAAATTTTATAAATTCAAATCTTCAACAGAACTTCACCATAGTCAAAATATTTTCTGAATTCATCCTGTAGAGACATTTACGTCATGTTTAATTGCTGCTCTAAATTTAGGTAACACATAGATGCCCATATAACGTAATCACTCCACGAAAATTTAGGTGGGATAACCGAGAAATCAACTAAGCATTACAGTTTCAAGCATTGTTTCAACAATATGTTAGTGGCAAGAGGGCTCACATTCACAGGCCAAGGAAATCGGAAATGATTCAACAGCTGAAACCGCTCCATATCATATTCTCTGATGCTACTATCATTATTAGATGCCATGAAATGCATTCCACCCCTGTAAAACAATTTCCACCTTAATATCTACGCTTCAAGCAATCAACATACAACTTATTTTTTTTAATCCTTAGCCAGCAATTCAAAAACACAATACCTCAAGCTATCATATATGTCAATAGCATTTGTGATGGCATTGTCATCATATGTCGTACGGGTACAAAAGCTGACTCCTTGCTTGTCTAGACGCTGAAATGAGTAGGAAAGCATTGTCTTAGTGGAAGAATTACATTTCCACACAAATACTAACGTACAAATATATTTGAATGACCCACGAAAAAAGAAATAAAGAAAAAACCTAGCTGCTATTGGATTCAATTCAACCACAAAACATTGCACCATTGATCTTTTATAAAACCGATTAAGCATAAAGTGCCAACACATATGCATAGACAGATCCAAACAATAACAGTCGATCATGACATGCAATATAACATCATATTATACATAACAGACCACATACAAACAACATAGCATCATAGTAAGCAGCAACAGAAAGGGTGATACCCTCAATGTGAGTAGTCAAGTATTAACTACTCCTGCAATATTTGTTGATAACTATCTCAACTGAATCTGTAATACATTTTCTACCCAAATTAAGAAAAAAAAAAATTAACAAAAAAAATCAGAAGCCCGTATTCACTTTCCTATCTTTCAATGAACACTTGCTACCAAGCCAATACCAATTCATTTACAAACACCGACAAACACTTCTCCTACTTTAACGATAAAACAAAATTCAAACATGTCTTTGACCAAAGAAATCCCAACAACATTCCAAATTGTTAAAACAGTTCTCATTATAGGACCATGCTTTCACAAATCAAATACATATATTAGTCAATTGGATATACACATAAATCAGAAGGTGAAATAACAGTACAAATATTGTTTTACATAAATGTAGTACAGGGTTTCAACAAGCAAACTTACCTTGCAAGCAAGCTCTCCATGAAACCCCCCAGCAACAAGAAAATTATCCTGGACTGCTAGGGTGCTAATTTGGGTTTGAGTAAAACCTTCTAGCAAGCTTCCCTTATGTTTCTGTTTAATGAAGCAAGACAGTCAACAGGTTAAAATATATACATTTCACATGAATATATTACAATACTGAAACAACCATTACCTCTGTCGGTGCTACATGTCCCGCAAAATTGATAACCTCGGTCAAAGTTGAAGACAATGACGACCAGTGCATGACTGAATAATTTGACATTAGATACACATTGTGTTTCGAAGTAGCCCAAACTAAGTTCCTCAACTGCAAAAATGATGCAGCAATAGATTCTTATCTGGGTAGCTGAAATAGCTAAAAATTCAATATTGTAGTGACCAAGAAAATTGACCACGGAATTTGTGCTAATAATAAAACACACAAAAAGGATGGAAAATAGTAGATTTGGAAGCCACAAAATGCATGGAGAACTGTGCAAATATTTCCAAAAGCACTAGAATATATAGCCTTGTGATCTCGAATATTGTCAAAAATGAATCGAAATTAGTTCTATATCTATTAGGTGTCAATCATCAAAACAAGTCTATGATTTAATTGAGTGATATATACACGCTAATAAAAAAAAAAGACGAAACCAATGGTAAAACAGAGTATTTGAAATGTCCACAAACCTGAAAATGGAGGATTGTAGGCTTAACCAATCTAGTATTATGGAAGAATTCATAATAGTTGCCACCCTTTTCCATTTGTTTGCATTCCTAAACAATGATGATCAACATGAGCATATAATGACCGACTTCTCGTATCATACCAACCAACAAACATTAGAACACATAACAAACCTTCTCAACAGCTTCACCAGATGAAGGAACATTCTCATAATTTTTATACTGTTCTAGCCTAGTTAATCTGTAGTTATCTCTCGTTATATTCAACCTATCCCACGGAATTCCTTGGATGTCTTTGCCTTTCCTGGCTTCCACAGATGATGTATCGGTCACTCTAGTAAGCTGCAAACAACACAGAAACTTATCAGCTCATTCCAAGCATTACATCAAAATTAAGTAAATCAACTAAACAAACGAAATATCGAAAATGGAAAGAATAAGCTACCATGCTATATTCATCAAAAGCTTCCATCTCCATTCCACCATATTCACCATCACCACCAACATAGTTATCTTCATCCATGTCATCAACAAACTCGGCCATTTCAGCCTCTTCTGCCATGTAGTTCATCCTCTCAACACGTTCGGACATATGTAATATATCTGCTAAATATCAGAGAAGAAATTAGCACTTCAATACAAAAACCAGAACTCACAGTAGCATAACGTTACAAAACATAAAACCCAGATAGGTAACACCTCAGTAGATACAAACAAGTTGAGGAAAAGCAATCATATCCACAAAGATAACTAATCTACCAAACCCAATCCACAAAAATAATTTTAAAAAACTTCAAGAGCATAAATAACAATCTCCTCATAAAATTAGCAGAACACAACCTTCCCTACAAAAACTAGCAACAACATAAATATTGATAAGAACCCAAATCAAACAATAAAATAATAAATTCTTCCATGAACTCACAGCAAGAAAAGAGCAACTAAGCATAGATCCACAAACTTTAAGCAAAAAATCAAGCTTCATAATAAAAAATGTTAATTTCAAACAAAAGAATCAGAAAAAAAGCCATTTGCAGCAAAACATAAAATGAAAAAAA
>CANYCX010565256.1:0-10379 GCA_948193385.1 Breynia disticha f. nivosa
GGTTTTCCCCGGTCAAAACGAGTTCGGGTAACGGGTAACCCATCGGATACGGTTAGTATTGCCAACTCTATATGTACCTAGTTTTGTGTTTCATGAAAGAATAATTACACTAACACGAGACCAGCCACAATTAGGATTAATTAGACATTAAAACTACTCTTCTAAGTCATAAATAAACCCTAATTTACTGCCTTACCAAAACAGCCTACGTTTTAACCAAACTAGTTACCGATTTCATCAATTTATGCATTAGTGGATTATGATGACCGCTCTGATACCATTGTTGGTTTTTCTAACATGTTCTAAGACTAATGGCAGCAGAAATTAAAGTAAAAACACATTAAAGGAAGCCAAGAACAACATCAAAAATCAAGAAATGCATATATTTATTCCTAGTTGATGATTAGTTTACCGAAAAATCAAAACTTTGGAAGAAAACTCACCTAGTTGAATCTCTTCTTCTTGGCTGATTGGTGTGCGGGCAACACCAAGTATCTACCACCTCAGAATACTTCGAGACGACCTTTATGACACCGTAAATAATCTCACATGTGATTCATCTACAAAATAACACATGGATTAGCAGAAAGAGTACTAGCACAAGAGGAAATTCAGTTCTCCTTATTTCTTGCCAAACGGATGAGAATCTTGCAAAACTAAAGGCACCACATTGATCAATCTCTATGACCAGTCCCTTAATCTCACGTCCCTCTTTTAGAGAAACCTAAGAATCAATCTTTGTGAATCTTTGGTGGACACTCACAGCAATGGGGTGTGATTGAAGGGGATGGCTCATATGTCTATGAAAGACTAGGGTTTTATTTTGTTTATAAACAAGAGTTTTAAAACATTAAACCTCTTAAAAGTCCTAATACCACTAGGACTTTGTTAAGTGTTTAATTAAAATAAAATTATTTTAAAAACAATCTCCATTGTCATGTTTCTTAATGTGGATAATTAACAAGAATTATCTTTCAATTCATCTCATATTAAACTTGTTTTAATTTAGGAGAAGCTTCCTAAATTTTCTCCTATTTTTATCTCCTTACATATTTTCACTTAAGACATCATATTTTATAAATAATCTTTGTCTTAAAAATCATGAAAGAAATGAAAAAAATAATATTTCTCATCCCTATTGGGCTCAATTACCTAAATTGGCCCAAATGCCTGATTCGGCCCAATAACCTAATTTTTGACCTAAGGTGAAAAATCAAAATTATCCTTTTTAGCTTTCTGTTATCCATGTACGATCGGTAGGACTATTTAATAAAGTTAATGAATTTAATAACTCATAAATCATAAGCAGTCTCTAGTAAGACACTATGATTATCCTAAATTAAATAGCTTACGAGCGATGTCCCTACTACAATTCAAATTCATCCCTTGACCTCCGATATCATGATTAACATAAGGCATGTTCCAAACACCCTTACTTAGCTCTAAATCACTTTATTGATCTTTATGACAGAATTCATAAGTTCGAATAAATGACCTAATCATTTCATTTGGGTGCGGCCACACTCTTCCCAATCTTGTCCATCAAGTGGCCAGTGATATCTGCTCTCATTATGAAAGGGTCAATCCTTTCACTTCACTCATGCTCTTACTTTGAATTCTTAGCATACCCAATCATACCCATACTTATCGACCTTTTGCGTCAAAGTATACTAAAAAACATAATAAGACTCATAGTGATTTTCAGTCTAAGGATAATATTTGACATTCCAAATAGTGATTGCTCTCCAAATACAATGTCCTACATTGTAACTATGCACTTTGTTTGATATCCTAAATATTTGTGACCCGTACAACATGATCACCTACAAAGTACATACTAGTCTTAATTTATTTTCATTTCCATGGAAACACAACTAGGGACATTTGGAATGTTAATCTTATAACTTTTAGGTTTTACTATCAAGGTCCTCAACCTTGATACCTCAAGTTTGGAAAGGGTTTTCCACAGGGTAGAGTCGAGTTGGGTTATGAAATGACGTTTCTGTCTCTCACTCTTCTCAAATATGCTTCTAGTTTAAATTCCTGCTAGAGTGAAATGATTTGGCAAACAGCCTACCCACATCGTTCGCCTGCTAGTTCTCCTCCTCTGGCAATGCAACTTGGATTCGTTATCAGCATTCGAAACAGTTTGGGGAACGATATGCACTGCCCGTACTCCAAGACGTTCTGCCCTACTGTTTTCACATTTTTGCTAAATTTTGGTTATATTTTTTGGGGCATTACATTGTATGTGTTATTATTATTATCAATAGAGGAGTCAAAAATAGAAAACACATACAAATTTCCATATGCTTTGCCAACTCCCACCACCTTAGAAGTTTGTAGGTCTTGGAAATAGCAAGAATTAGGTAAAAATAAAGCTGGTAAGTAGTTTCATCTGGCAAAGTTAGATTAATAGGTTGAGCCAAGGGTTCTAAGAAATTGAACATGGATTTCTGGCAACACATGTGACTGTAAGCTCTAGTATTTGCTATCCAATTAGTAAATACATGCTCCATATAATTCAATTCAAAAGAAGATGCCATACCTATAAATTCAATATTAGAAATGGACTTGAGAGACCCGTGAACAAAATTCACTTTGTGCTTGGCAAAAGAAGTAGCTATAGAGGTAGCATTTATCTTATTCCTTGTTAAACATTGGACCACTTCAAGCAATTTCATCATGTTTTCAATGTCTTGTCCATTCTAGCTCCAATTCTCCTTGTTCATATCCATGTTAAGCATATCCAGTGGATTGTCAACTAGTCCATTACTTAGAACATTATGAGCTATCACCTAATCATTGCCCTTACGCTTGTCACCATATTTATTTCTTTTTAATTTTTTGAACCAATCAGGTTCTCCATGGAGCTTGAAAAATGAAACACTATTTTGACTAGTCTTGTTGCAGAAATCACAGAATTGGTTAGATGTCCTAGTTGCAGAGGAATTTCTTCCTTGCCTTCCAGAACTCATACCATCATATGATCCATTCTCTTACCTTACTATGTGAGCAGATTGCTCTAGAACTTCCTGCACAAAGCTATCCTTTTGTTTTTCCACCCGCAAGACCATAGCATAAGCCTTGGACACTGAAAGCATAGGGTCAAACAATCATATTTGATCCTCAATAGGTTCATAAACCTTATTTAATCCCATAAGAAATTTGACCATCTTATTTTGATTCTCTACATCCTTCATCAGATGCGTAACTTGTCAAATGCAATCCTGATAAATACCACAAGGCAGAGGAGCTAAACAGTTCATTTCGTCCCACTTTTCCTTAAGATTTGAAAAATACCTAGTCACAGAAAAACACCTTGTTTCAAATAGTTAATATCATCCTACAACTTGTGTATCGTAGGCCCATTACAACATCCAAACCTCTCCTTAAGATCCACAACACACAATCGGATTTAGAATGTAAAGTGGATCTGGAGAGTTCTTTTGATATCTTATTCAATATCCAAGATCTAACCATTCTATCTGATCTAAGCTAGTGAGGAAATGACACATCAAACTCATCATGGGGTGAAATTGCCCATTAACAAACCCTAGCTTCAACTTCACACCAAGAGCTATTTCTAAGGTTGTATATCACTGAAGATAATTATTCTCAGTGAATTGTTGAGTAATGAAGAGCATACCTAGATGATTCGAAGTATGTAAGAAGAAAGGATCGTCATCCATATGATTCGATCTGTGATGTCGTGCGCCATGTCTTCCCTCCACAATGTCACGATAGGCTCCAATATTGTAGTAAGAACAATGGGTTATAGGACGGTACGATTAGGATCAGAGTTGCTCTGATACTATGTTGTAATATGCCACCTAGGGTTTGCAAAGAGGGCAATCGGGAGAGAGAGATATTTTCTAGAAGAAGTAAGGCATCAGATGGCGTATCGACACACTTCACACCTTCACTATATGAATATATATAGTGTTGCATGTAATGACTATATTGCCCTTCATTATATGCCTGTCTTATTAACATCAACTATGGACAACAATGTCCTTACAACAATATACAAACCCACATGTCATATACATCTCAACAACTTCACCTAACAGTGGAGTTCACCTTTAATTATGAGTGCAATCTTTTTTTAATGGTTTTTTAATTTTAATTTTTACATTTTCAATTTTACAATATAAAAAAAAATGAGTATTGTAAAGCAATAGAGTCAACTAATTGAATATAAAATAAAGACAAGGCTCATAGTATTAAGAAGATTTAAAGAGATGATATTTATTGATGAAAAATTAGCAGATTACTGTATTGATAATTTTATAAACTTATGTGTGGAGTTTATCATTTGAGATGTTCAACTCAAAGTGACTTTACCATTAGAAATACTCTTATTCATATTCGTATAACTTCGTACCATATAGTGTGTTATTAGAGGATAGTGTCAATTTTTGGTACGGACTCTAAATTTAGCCATTTCATTGATGATTAAAAGTGTATGGCCAGAATGCCGTATACATTACCCTTTGTCCAATTATTCAATCCATGCCTTCATCAAAAATTAACTCATCATTTCTAAGTCAATCATTTGGACACTCGACAAAAGACTTTGACCTGTAGAAAAATTGTCATCGTAAGCCAGGGGCTGAATCTCTTGCTTATTAATGATGGGTAACAGGGTAGATGAATTATCGAGTAGCAATGTCTTACAGTATTCTCATCATACTTCTCTTCCTGAAACTTGTATCTTCAAACAGTAGTGATGACAGTGAAGTTCATTTCAGTTTTAGTATTTACTTGAATCCCAATGACATCGCCAATGCTCAGTCCAATGGCCTCATAAGCTTCACATCAAATGATACAGTGCGAGACAATGGTCACGTCTATTATAGAACTCCTCTCACCTTCAAAAATTCCGCAAATGGTACACTAAACTCTTTCTCCACTACTTTCATCTTTGCAATAGTGCCTGAGGGCAAAAATCCAAGGGGCCGCGGATTTGTGTTTGTCATCACTCCTGGTATCATTCATGGAGCCTCAACGTCTCATTACTTTGGTCTCTTTAATAGTTCCAACATAGGGCGAAGTTCAAACCATATTGTTGCAGTTGAGTTTGACACTACACATACTTCTGAATATGAAGACATAGATGAAAACCATGTTGGAGTGGATTTTAACGACATCGTTTCCTTAAATTCTACTTCTGCAGGTTTTTTCAGTGATGGTGATGGAAGCTTCAATGAACTTCAACTTTTAGGTGGAGAGCTGGTTCAAGCTTGGGTTGAGTATGATGGCTCAATGAAACAACTTAATATAACTATCCATCCAATAAATGTTCCCAAACCTCAATCGCCACTTTTATCTTTGACCAAAGATCTTTCTCCATATATTTTGGAGGATATGTACGTTGGTTTCTCCTCTGCTGTTCATCCGTCAATAAAAACATTTCATTACTTATTCAGTTGGAGCTTCGCGATGAATGGGAAGGCAGCTGATATTGACAAGTCTCGTCTTCCTAGCTATGCCGGGAGAGGTACTATGGGAAGGTACGAGAGAATACAAAAGAAGTTGACAATTATACTATCGTTGACAGGAGTTACTTTATTCCTAGTCATGGTTCTTGGGATTCTTTATTTGTTAAAGAGAAGAAGGCTCAATGATTTCTTCGAAGAGTGGGAGGCTTTATATGGACCTCATAGGTTCCGTTACAAGGACTTATATGTTGCTACAAAAGGCTTCAAAGACAAATCACTTCTTGGACAAGGAGGCTTTGGTATGGTTTATTTTGGTGTTTTATCTTCCTCAAATATACAAATCGCTGTGAAGAGATTGCGTTCTCATAATTCTGATCGAGGCGCACGAGAGTTTGTGGCAGAGATTGCAACCATTGGTCGCCTTAGGCACCCAAACTTGGTTCGATTGCTTGGCTATAGCAGGCGCAAAGGCGAGCTGTTATTAGTATACGACTATATGCCAAATGGAAGCCTCGACAAGTTCCTGTATGGTGAACTCAATTGCATACTCAGTTGGACTCAAAGATTTAAAATCATTAAAGATATAGCATCGGCCTTGCTTTATTTGCACCAACAGTGGGTACAAGTCATCATTCACAGAGATATCAAGCCAGCTAATGTACTCATAGACAGCGGTATGAAAGCAAGGTTGGGAGATTTTGGGCTCGCCAAGATATGCGAAAATGGGAGTGAACTTCATACATCACAAGTTGCGGGAACTCTTGGTTACATAGCACCAGAACTTGTTAAAAGTGGGAAAGCAACATTGGCTTCTGATATATATGCATTTGGGGTATTTATGCTTGAGGTTGCTTGTGGTAGAAAGCCAATCAGATATCATGTTTCTGAAGAAGAAACGTTTTTGGTTGATTGGGTTATTGATTGTTGGGAAAAGGGGACTATTTTAGAGACTATTGATGCCAAGTTAGGGGATGAATATATTGAACATGAAGTGCAAATGGTGCTGAAACTAGGTATGTTTTGCTCACACCCTGTTGCTACAGCTAGACCTAACATGTCTAGTGTTATGCAGATTTTAGATGGGGTTGCTCGATTGCCCGATAACTTGTCGACAATAATGAAATCAGGGAATTTAGTTGGTGACAAGTCCAATCATGAAACAGGTTCATCAGTCGATGCTTTCACCGAAATTTCGTCCATTCCCACCATATCAATCACGGAGTCTTTTGGCACAAATGGTCGTTGATGTAATGACGCTCATCTTGTCACGTTGCCGGGCCAAAGTGAAATTCATCGGGGACACACTTAGAGCTGTCGAATCGTACCTAAATGTATTATAATTGTGTCGTGATAGTTTTTATTAAATATTATTATTTATGACATAAATATTGTAAAAATTAAATTTATGTCGTTTTTGTTGTATCATAAATATATATTCACAATTCGCGTTATCATATAAAAAATTGACAACTCTAGACATAACTCAATATTGTTTACATATAAAATGTACTAACAATAAAATTAATTTACGACTAAGAAAACATATATAAATATAAGCTATAAATAAACTACATATATACTAAATCATAATACATGCATATTATACCAATGATTAGTGTATTTAGCCAAAAAGGTGCACTGTCTTCTTTTTCTCTGTTATCATCTGTTTTTTCTTACACCAACTCTCTGTTCATCATCATGCAGGTTTGTAGCACCATTTTTTAACAGAGCTCCAACACCACCAGTTTTAAAAGGAGGAGCTACAGCTACTCGTTGGACAAAAGCTCGTGCATCTTCTTGTAGCTCCACTCTAGGGATGACAACATTAGGGATGACATAACCTTAGCAATGCCTATTCAACACATACATTTGCTGCTTTGTTATTAATAACTGAATTCACAATTAAGTTCTTCTCAACTCAAAAAGCTTTATTCTAGAGAGTTTAATTTCTCGACAGTTAGACCTATATGTTATGAAGATTTTAGATGACTTAACAATAATGAAATCAGGGAATTTAGTTGGTAACAGGTCCAATGATCAAACAGATTTTGAAGCCTTCATCGAAATTTCGTTTAAAATCTTGTTGAAACTCAACTCGTTTATCGGGTTTAAAATCTTGTTGAAACTCAACTCGTTTATTGTTCGCGATCTAAGGAGTATATTAACAAACTTTTCGAGCTTGATTAAAAAAGTTAAAATGATATTTATTGGAAACTAATAAAAAATTAACACGTTTATTAAATATTAACAAAGTTATTAAATAAATAAAATATTAACACATTTATTAAATATTATAGTTATTTTTTTTAATATATTAACAAAGTTATTATGCTTAATTAGTATAGTATAATTAACCATGATATGTTATGTATTTTTGAAATATAATTTTGTTCTAATATTGATTTTCTTTTAAATAAACTACATTAATATAAAAAATCAAATATGTAGTCGAGTTTGTTCACAATCATGATCGAGCTACTCGACAATTTTAAAGCCGAGTTCCACCTTTTCTAAACTCAGCTCTTTAACAATTCGAACTTAATATTTTACTTATAAAATTGTAAACTAGCATAGTTCAAACAAACTTTTGTTGAACTTAAACAGATGGCGAATAGTTTAGTTCGGTTATAACACTATAAATTCGTGAGTATAAAAGTGAATTATTTTCTTCGTACAATATGAAGGCAAAAGGTGTGTTTTTACATATTATAAAATATTGTGTACCTGTAACAACTAACAAGTGTTCGAAATTGGACAACATAATTAATGATACATGAATTCATGGACAAATTGCTCGCTCATTTTCTTTAAATCGACCGCAAAAATCACAGTGGGCTTTTTGAAGCATCCACTGTCTTCTCTTTCTCTATTATCATCATCTTTTTTTTTTCATCATCATGCGGATTTGTATTTTGTAGCACCATTTTTGAATAGAGCTCCAACACCACCAGTTTCAAAGGAGGATATTAGAGTTTGTTAGATAATTTAAATTCAATGGAGATAAAATTCGTTAGAAATCTGTTACAAAATTTAAATTTTAAATATTGTTTGTTATAAGTTATTATAAAATAGAGAGTATAAATAGGGATTGATATTGTACATTTAAAATATATTAGTACAAAGTATTAAGATACACATTTCTCTTCTTGTTTCTCTACACTAAGTTTTTCTCTTCCTCTTATCCTTCTTATCCTTTCTCAGTTTGTTTTGTTTTTAATATGATATCAGTGTCAAAATCTTAATACACAAACAAACACAACTTTGATTCAAAAAATAGAAAACTGCTTGCGCAGTCGTCATTCTTCATCATTGGTCACTGATCGACGACGAAGTCCACTCACCTTGACACTTTGTCATTGCTTTTTTTTTTGTTTTATGTCAAAAGAATAAACCCTTAATATAAACTATATTAGTGCGAATTAAATTATTCACTTATCTAGATGAGATACTAGGGGTTCACTAGCTAGACTCCGACCCTGATATTGTTGCCTATGTTGTCCTATATTAAACAATAATTTTTATAACAAAGTATAATTCTCAATATAATTCAATATCAAGTATGTATACTTGAAAATGAAATTTTCTCTCTTATTCAACCTATTAATTCTTCTAACAAATTCTAACAAGAGTTCTTCAAATAATCTTATGAATTTCATACATAAGAATATGAAATCTCCATAACTTGTACTTACCTTGGTGAGACTTTGTTTCCTCTTACCTCTCACCAATCCTTTCCTTCCTTTGATACTTTAAGATTAAAACTGATAGGGTTTTGTTCTTGAAAGTTTGACTTAGTTTAGAGAGGGTTTTTTTTGGTGTTGTGAGGTTGTTCTGCTGAGATTCGTAAAATATGACACACTTTACTTGTTTAATTTTTTATTTATACATGTTTTATCCAACAACACACTTGTGTCATAGGACAACATGGTCCGTGTTGGGCACATGACTACTGTGGAAATCACCGCGCTCATCATGGAATTCTTCTGTCCAAACAACATTTCAACATGCCCACCATAGTACTTTACACACTCGGTGTGTTGTCAATATTTAATGTCTTTTTCACTTGTAATATTTTCCTTTTACTACCTGTCATTTATACTATTGTTTTGTATTATCAGACATATGTATTCATGATGTTTATGTAATATTAATAGTATGTAAAAGGTTTTTATTTGGTTTAATTTTAGTTTCTATATCTATTTAATCTATTCTAAGCTAATATATAGGGATGCAATATCAAGAATGAAGATGAGCCTTGTGTGTACAAAAAATGCAAGCAAAAGCATAATATTGCTCTTAGTCTTTTATTTGGACAACATCTTGCTCACTATGAATGACATCACATCATTACTTAGTGTTAAGTAATGTTTGAGTGAGTGCTTCTCAATGAAAGACTTAGGTGAAGCCAAAACGATGCTTAGTATCCGAATTTATGGAGATAGATCGTGTCGGCTCTTAAGACTAGACAAAACATGTACATAGACAAACAACTGTAAAAGTTTAGGATCCCATACACATATGCTATTGGATTGGTAGCTGTCGAGACTAACAAATATAAAATACTCATTCGAAAAGTTTATAGAGTATAGCAGAAGTGAGGTCAAATCCACAAAGATCAATAAATTAATTGTTTGAAAGTTAAAACTAATAAATCAAAGTTACAAAAAATGTTTTGATGAAAGATTTTAATTTAAAACAAAAGAAAAGCTTAAATGAAATTGTAGAAATAAAGTAAAACAATATTAAAATTAAAAACATAATTTAAAAGAATGAAATTCAATAATAATAAATTCTAGTCAAGATATTCTTTGGTTAATTCATTGGTTTGATCATTGACACTAAAGATAAATTTATTATAATTGAATAGAAAAAGTTATAGACACCGACAAACGCTTAAACATCCAATTTCTACTTAATTTGTCGATATTCCCGAGA
>CANYCX010565497.1:0-11683 GCA_948193385.1 Breynia disticha f. nivosa
AATGTACTGATGGATATATGTCTTAGTTGACATATGGTGGATAGGTCATCTTATGGTTGATTGAATGTTGATTGATACTTTGTTATGGTTGATTCTTGGTTGATTGATACAAAGTTTGGTTGTTTAGTCATAAGCTTTGAAAAGCTTATTATGAATGCCATGTTCTTAGGAACATTACGATGATTTACTATGCTTTGTGATTGTTTTGGCATGTTGATTATACTTGCCTAGATTCGTATGCTTTTATTCCATGTTGACTTTGGGTTGATATGTGATTGATTTACATGCTCAATTGGTTAGATGTCTTGATTGATATCTTGTTTGATATTTTTACAAGATTGAGATATTTCTAAAAGTATATGATTGCTTTGTTGAGCATATTTGAGCATACGCGATTAAGATTGTGAGACTGTGATATATGAATGCATTGATCATTCATTGTGTTGCATTTATTGTGTGACAAGGATAATAAGATACAGGCTCGGCCTGATTATATTCTGAGACAAATCTCGATGCCAGTCTGGGATCGATGATTCCGAGCTGGGCTCGATGCCGTATTGAGTACGATGTCGGTCTGGGATCGAGGGAAAATGAAAAGAAAAAGAAAAATAAAAATAAAAGAAGACCCCGGGGCAGTCATTCGCATGTGATTTCATCGTATTCATATGCATTTGCGTTGCATTCATACTTAGCATATGTGTTTATTGCTTATTGATTTATGAATGTTTTACTGATGATTTGAGAATGATCTGATTATTTGAGAATGAATCGATATTGGTAGTCTATAAGGTTATATGTGATAACCTGAGTTATGTTGGGTTAGAAATTGAATAATTTGTATCTTATTGCTGAGCATTGCATGTTCTTATGTCTGTTGGTATCTATACTTATATTTGTATTGTTCTTATGACTACTTGTCATTGTACTGAGATTTGATTATTGGTGATGATTGAAAATGAGCATAATGTGAGAATGAAAATGTAATTGATGCTTTGCTTGAGTTATGAATTGTCAAAGTCTGCTTTGAGTTCAGATTGACATATGTTTGAGTTGTATGATTAGGATAGAGGAAGATCATATATCGCACTGAGATATTGATTTTTCCTGCGCTCATTTAAAATATACGAATCAATTATAGCGTATGAGACTTACTGAGTATTTTTAAATACTCACCATTGTGTAAATTGTCTAAATGATGCGCATGACGCAGATAGCTGCCACTGGATCAGAGCTGTCGTGATCTTCTATCAGAGATAGCTGTTGTCAGAGGTCGAGCTCAATACATTTGTTTTTGTTTGCTTCTGTTTTTGAGATTGTACATATTTTGTAAATATTCATATTTTGAGTTTGAACCGTTTTCAAACTTAATTTCGTTTTCGCTATAAAATATTTTATGATATTGATAGTTTGGGCCAAGTTGTATATTAAATGAATATTTCATTTTCTCTCTCCTCTATTTTCACTCTGATTTCTTCTTATTATTAAAAGAATATGGGCTATCAAGATTAATGGATTTTGAAAATGAACTTCACACCTAAAATCTCTATCAAACTCTAGATGAATTAGTGTATACTTTCATATACGCCTAATGTGCTCATAACAAAGGTGACAAGTATGGGTATGTCAGGTATGCACTGGTTCATGTTAGAGAGGATGAGATAAGTGAAGGGATTGTCCACTTCGGAAAAGAGAGAAAATGTCACTAACCACTTGATCAGTGAACTGATAAGTATATGGTCATGTCAGATGTTATAATGTATTTTAGTATTTATCTAAGAGTTCAGTGTCGTTGAAATATCAATAAAGGAATTGATTTAATAAGGATGACTCTGTACCTTATGTAATTCCAACATTTTAGGACTAGGGACTATGTAAAATTGCATAAGATCGAATCAATGTCAACCGCATTTTCATTCAATTTGCATTGTCAGTACAACTTGCTAGAGTGCATACATGACCTTTAGAAAATTATTTCCTAATGCCAAGTTCGAATGGACCTAAGGATCGTACGTGAATTGATTGCTAAAAATGGCATTTTCAATATTTCCTAAGGACACATATTTGGGGTGATTTAATTAGATAAATAGTGTGAGCCTAAATAGATGATCAAAATGGACAGTGATGCCCAAATGAATGGGACACATGACCATGTAGGTTAAAGTGATGTAATTTTATTTTAATTAGTCGTGTTAATTAGAGTATCATAATTAAATATGGTTTCCTAATTAAGTTTGGGGTCTAATTAAGTAAGATAATTAAATAAAATAAGGTGATATTAGTGGAGTTTTATTGAAAATAAAATCCAATTAAATTTGCCTAATTAGGGTTAGAGCGAAAATAAGAAGAGCCAATAATTATATAAAGAGCAATGGAACAAAGAAACCCTAACCCTAATACACTGTGTGGTCGCCCCCCTTTTCCTCTCTATGCACACCATCCCTCTCTCTTCCTCTCCTTGTGTCGTCCACTCTGTTCAAGAAAATAGAACATTTTTCTCTTATTCTTGAGTCAGAACATTACGCCTTTTGTCAAAGAAAAGAAAATAAAAGTGGTTCTTCTTCTTATTATTGAAGCGCATTGATTCCATCAAAGAAATTCGAAGAATGAGTTAGCACTCTGCCTTGACCAGATTCCATTCGAACTTGTATGAGACTATATACCAAGGATTCGTTGATTGCTTATTCTGTTGGTATTTTTATAGTTTTGGTAAAACACGCTTCAAAGGTAATCAATCTAACCTTAGAATTTTATAGGTCTTAATTATTATATGAGTTGTTCTTGGGTGAAATCGTTTTCTGACATATTTTATGTTTTATTGTATTGATTTATTTGTAAAATCACACATTATAAGCATGTCTGATTTCCAACACGTTTTTATTAAAATGTCATGTTATGTTTTTTTCATCTAAAATGACATATTTTATAGTAATTTTCTCTAAAATGACATATTCAAATTTACATTTATTTAATTTGGTATTTTTTAATAACATTTATGACATGTTTTAAAATTATATACTTGTTTTAAAAATTATAATGTGTGTTATTTCTGAAATTTTAATGATGATTGAATTAAATAACCCATGTTTTCAGGGATTTGAATTTAATGAGAGTGATTTTTACAAATAGTGTGAGACTCCTTTTTTTAATTAAACATGTAAGAATTACTAAATAGATAAATTTCATTTATATTCTCCATTTTTCGTTTATAGAGAGAGAGAGTACGACAGTGGAGGAAAAAATTATATTTTTAGGGTTTGAGTCTTTGTCTTTCTCACTACAAAGTTAAGGTTTTAATCTCTGCCTTGTCTATTATATTTCTTATCAAATTCTAACTTTTTTTTTTTCTTTTTAATGAATTTGTGGGATCACTTGGAATATTTAGAAGCTGGTGCTGACATTTTGGTCACTTCTTCATATCAAGTTTGGAATATTTTATTAATTTTAATAACTTGGTTTGAATGTGATTTCAGTTGGGTAAGTTTTAATTAATTTGGTTTTATTAATTATGTGTTTTAGACCACTGCCCCTGGATATATTTCAAAAGAAATGTCTATTAAAGACGTGGAGGCATTGTTGAGAAAAAGTGTGAGATTGGTATTTGAGGCCTGCGATAAGTTCAGGGATGCTATGAAAGATCATCTGATAAGCCCCCTGCGTTTATCAAAGGAAGAGGTATCAAAAGGACAAAGTGTAACATCCTCCTCCTAACTCTCAATAATTAATACGTAATTAAATTGATTCATGAAAATTCAGAAATTAAGTGATAAATTATAGAAAATTAAGAGTTGATTGAAAGTTGATTAATGGTTGACACAAACATGTATGGAAGGAAAAAAATCCAAAAACATAGAGAAGTACACGTAGTGGCAGTCAAATACGCGCAGTGGACAGCGACCACGAGTATTTGAGGCTAACAACGTGTAGTTGTGAAATTTTGGATCAAATAAACACGTTGTGAAGGGTGAAAACGTTTAGTCTTGAATGACCACGCGTACTTTGCTGAGTTGTTGAAAAATTATGCTGCTTAGGGAAATTGAAGTAGGAGGCGGATTGATTTTGAAGCAGGGAGAAATAACGAGGATTCAAGTGAAGCATGACAAGGATGAAGGTGAAGCATGACGAGGATCCAGTGGAAAGTCTATAAAAGGAGAAGCTGCGAAGATAACACCGAAAAAAAAGGAAAAGAGAGATAGACAGGAGAGCTGAGAGATAGTGAGATTGTGAAAGAGATTTTTTTTAGCTGGAGGAAAGCAAGTTAGTCGTAAGGAGACACGATTATAGAAGGATTAGATCAGGCTTGATATTTTGGAGGATTTTATACGGATATACGGGTGAGTGATCCAGAATCACTTTTTAAATACAGTTGAAATATTATGTTGCTTAATATTGTCATATGGTATTGCAAATCAGTTAGTAGATTTTAGGTGATATTCATGTTAATATTTCAGAACATATGAATTATATATATATGTCCAAGGAAGTACATGATCTTTCATGTCTTCATCGCATTTTATCGTATCTCACTAAATACGATACATGGATGATATATGAAAGAACTCATGATATGAACACAGATAACATATGAGCACACAGTCACAGTGTGACGCCAAAATCCAAAAGCTCATTTTTCAATAAACCTTGAAATTCGCACTCTATTTTTAAAAAAAACGTGAGTATAGAAAAGGAAAAATGGAAACATAGTTTTACAAACATAGAATACAACCCAGAGTGAATCATACACAAATGTATTTCAAAATGTGCAAGCGAATAGAAATCGTTTTACATGTCATGTTTGAAAACCTCACAAATCTCATAATTGTATAGGCACATAAAACAGAACATAGCAAAAACACTAGGAGCTCGACCTTCAAAAAGTATCGTACCGCTAGCTCTACCGAAAAAGTCGTCCCGTATACTTGTCACTCTGCACACATATACACAGCAAAATAAAGGGTGAATATATAGAAATACTCAGTAAGCGAGTCCCTATAGTTATTATGCTGAATGCACAGGGGAACCTTCGGCCTTCGCGGCCTAACCTCCACACAAAATATAATTCATTAAGTCCATTAATCGATAAACAAACCAAGCAAGGTCAAACAATTCATAACCATAACGTTTTGGCATTTAGCATAGGAGGAACTTCAGCCCATACAACCTAACCCCATTATGGTTAGTTAATGTCATGTCACATACAAAATTTTGTGTGTTTTATGTGTTAAGGAAACCTTCTGAATCATTAGGATACCTTGGATATGCATTAGTGTGTTATTCAGGCCAAAATCAAGTTTTTCTGGGAAAAATAACGTATGTTTAGGCTTCACTAACGTACGTTATGCTTTATTAGTTTTCCAGGTATGAATAACATAGGGTATATTTAGATTAATGTAGGTTTAAATATATAACGTACGTTACTTGCTATAGTAACATACGTTAATCCATCTCAGCAGCAATCTGTCCAAAAATTCTATGTCCTTTCCCTAACAACACATTTCACTCAAGCTAAGCATATCAAACCAAGTTTCCTAAATACTTATATATCATTTTCATGAATACACATCACCCAAAATTTACCCTAAGCACAGACTCATACACACTTTAGCAAGATCAATTCCAATCATCATAAGTATCAAAACTTCACATTCTTTATTTTTTTCCCTAGTCCATGCACAACATTATTCTTCCAACACAACACCATCTTTACACATGCATTCAAGCATTTAGTTTATGATCATTTACACTTTGAGTATACCACTACACATCCTATTCCTCATTCAAACGTTCACCACAACTCAACATACAAACATAATTTAGCTAGGTCAAGTTATCATTCACATCATTACCATATTCATGAACGCTTATCCTCATTTCAACACAAAGCATACAAGCTCACATTTTGTCCCACAACTCATATAGTTCATCATATAAACATATAACCCGACAAGAATCCATATCATAACAAACACAATTCATGCTCTTATCATAATCGTAAACCATTCACATTCATTTTTCACACAACCGATATCATGTCATAATGTAATGAACAAATGCATATGTAGTGCTAATGCATTCTCACACAAATGATGTGCTCTGGAGCTTCAAACACAGTCAGAGAGAGACTTTACTCGATCTATGTTGTCTCAAACATAGTCAAAGAGAGACTTCACTCGATCTTCGCTATCTCAAATCAAGAGAGAATCCACTCTCATTGTGCATTGGCCACGAGGCCCTTGTTTTATACGAATTGGCCACGAGGCCCTTGTTTTGTGCGCATTGGCCACGAGGCCCTCATTTCTTTTCTTAAACTTGGGCAAAAACCCCATTTTCATCCCAAGGCATGAACATACAAATGTGCTCATGCAAATGTTCACAATGTCGTGAATGAATGCAAATCATGCATTCCAAATCCATACAAAATTTCCAATCATACCATATGCACTGAATGGTTCCACATCATACATTCAATGTTCTCATAATATCATGAATACGCACACCTTTTCGCACGGCCATCTCGTGGCGTCAACATCACATACATCATTAATAACTCTTACGAGTTCATCACCATAAACAAATCAAGCACTAATAATGTGCATATGCATATTCACTCTTCTCTCCAAGGGACATATAACACATAAGCAATCATTTAGTTTCATTCATCACAACACAAGACATAGAAAGTCCATTCATCCATACAAATCAAGAATCTTAGGCATAGTCCTTTAATTCAACCATTTCTCACATCTTATAATCACACAATTCCAAGAAATCCAAAACACTTTCAAATTCAAGCATATAACCAATTCACTTTACCACAAAACACATTTCCATACCATTTTCATAGATTTCACATAATTGAAAACTCAAGCATATCCTTCTTCCAATGTACATTTCCATTATCACATAATCAAATATAACATCTAAGCCATGCAATCAACCAAAACAAGGCAACCATTGCAAGAGTAAGCGTCGAAAACACTTACCTCGGAATCCAAGGGTCGATTCGTCGCCAGATCCTTGATTCAGGTTTCGAATGCTAATACATACACCCATTTAATACCATTTAGTATCGTTTAACATACAATGTATATCGTTTTACCATCCTCTACTGATTTCCCCCAAAATTCCCAAACTTCCTTAAAACCCTAATCTCTTAAATCTCACCAAATCTTATGTTTTAGGGTTAAAGGTTTATGAAATCATAGACTACAATGAAAACCTATCAAAACCCTAATAAATGTAGCCATTTTCCATCACATTTCATTTCATAAATTGGAAATCATACCTTCTTTCCTGTAGCTCCAAAACCTAACTAGAAGAGGGATTGATGAGGGGTCAGATTCGTTGTTACTCTGTTGGAATCTTGGTGTTTGTTGGTAGGTTTGATGTTTAGGAAGACTTGGGAATGGTTTTAGAAGGTTGGGAGAGAGTTGGGAGGGTTTGAGAATGTTTTTCCCTCGAATGTGGTTGTTCTCGGCGTTTTAATGACCTGTCCAGACCCCCGATAACATATGTTTATTTTGCAATTAACGTACGTTAGTCAAAATGCAGTTCTGGGAAAACTGTGTGGAATAACGTAAGTTATTATTCAATTAACATACGTTATTCAAGTTGTTTGAACATTAACGTACGTTAATCATAGGATTAACGTACGTTAATCCATCCCAGACTGACCCTTCTTCATTTCCTGAACTCTTTTGGATCCCCAGCCTATGTATTCTTATGTATACATATTCACAACTTATTTTAAACATTATGTCAACTTAATTAACATCAATCAACATTGAATTAGACCCTATTCAACACTCAAACATAACACAATTATACACTTAATCATCATGAATTCATCATTTCATTTTATTATTGTTTCCAATCATTTACCATCAATGCACAACCAAACCACATCACATAACTTTCAAGGCCTATCACACAATTTCATAATCTCTCAACTCTCAACCAAACAAACATCATCACATCATTTATGTTTTCATTCAAGAATTTGAACATTCATTACTTTGGTTTCAATCACAGCTCACCCAACTTTCTCTGCACATGCAAAGAACCAAACACCACACACACACATTTTTCATTCTCATTCATAATCATATTTTAATTTAAAATGGACAAATTTCTGGGGCATTACACACAGTCATATGCTTACATAGACATATGATACATATGATAGTGGTGGTGACATAGTTAGAGGTGATGTTAGGCGTTGATTATGATAATGGTGGCAATCGAAGACGGTTGATTAATGGAGATGGTTGTATATATAGTCATAGTATTGCAAAACACAATGTAGTATCGAAGACGAATGAATAACATAGTATAACATAGAACAGTAAAGCACAGTTTACACATTACAAAGTACGAAAGAACAAGTAAACACAATGTAAACTAAGTTCAACATAAAGTTAATAATACCAAATACAAGAAGTATTTGGTATACGTGCACTCACGTATATAGAGTAAAAGGATAATAATTGAATAACCTGATAATGTAATATAGATGATTAATCATTGAGTCCACAACTCATGCAACTGCGATATACATGTTTCAGGAGTCAAAGGTAGAAAAAGGTGCAGAAGGTGGGCAGCTGTGTTCCTCATTTCTCTTTGAGACGGGTTTTTACTATCTATATGGATATATGTTTGCATGATATCTGTATTTGTAATGTTATATGCTATATATCAGAGTATTCATGTTATATATATATATATATATATATATGTATATTATTTTATTGTGATATTAATATGTTTTTTATCGAAAAATATGTTAATTAGATTAGGATGTTTCAATTTGGTTTCAGAGTAGGGATATGATCCTTAGATAGTTGATTGTGTGTATTATGTGAAAACTACTCTACTAAAGTATTGTTATTATTCTATATAGATATGTCGAGGCAAAGTCTACAACCCAAGAGAGGTGAGCCAGCTCATTAGTACCCATCTAATTAAATGTCAAACATACCTTTTGAAGCTGATGAACCCTACAACCCAGACTTTCCTCAATTTTATCAACCTGAAAATCCCCAACAATATTACCAAGCCCCACCTTAATATTACAATCCACCATACGGGCAGTATTATTATCAATAGGCCTACCAACAGTTGGCATACTAGCCCTAGGAACATAGAGAACCTCAGAAAAATATTTACCAAACTCAAGCCAAGAATTTTAAAGAAATAAAAAAAATGGGGGCTACTGAATGTAAGAGAACAGCTGATCCAACTGAGGCAGAGGATTGGTTGGAGTGGGTGGAACGAGTTTTTGGTATGATGTTGGTAACATCAGAAAATAGACTATAATTTACTGTATCTTTACTACAAGGAGATGCTTATAGTTGGTGGTAAAGTGTTCCTCATTCTAGAGACAAACCACAAGTATTGACCTGGAATGATTTTCTCAGGGAATTTCGCAAGAAATATATGTACAAGGTATTCATTGATCCTAAACAAAAAGAATTTATGTCTTTAAAGCAAGGAAAAATGATGGTAGCCGAATATGATTTGAAGTTTACACAACTATTACATTATTTCCTTGGCCTTATTCCTATGAGAAGGATAAATGTAGGAAGTTTGAGGATTGACTAAGTAAGGACATCAAAAAGAAAATTCTTAAAAGCGAAACTAGGAATTTTACAGTATTAAGGGATGCTGCTTTGAGAAAGGAAGAGCATTTAAAGGAAGATGGTGAAGATAGTGATAAAAAAGGAAAACAAAAGAGGGGTCTTGTAGCTGAGTCCAGTAGACTAGAAAAGAAAACGAAGCATACTTTTGTGCCTCCAACTCAGATCTCAGAACACGAACCCAGAGGACGTCATTGTCGCACAGGGCTGAGTAGTGCCATATCCCCTCCAGGGTATACGAGATCGGTTTGTCGGATTTGTCACAGGAGAGTGTCATGCTCTGACTAGGGGATGTTATTATTGCAGATAACTGGGACACTACGTCAAAAATTGCCCAGAATAGGTGAATAGATAAGAGATGAATGGAGCAAGAATGATGTCCCAATCCCAATCAACGATACAAGGTAGAATTCCTATGTCCATTAGTGGTGCCAGCAGAGGTATAGGTCGAGGTGCAACATCCAGACTCGATAAAGGCAAAGGGGTATCTGACTCTATATCCTGAAGACATATCAAATCATCATCCTGGTATGTTATATAATTACAATTTTAAAATTCATGATATATATATATATATATATATATATATATATATATATATATATTATTAATGATAACTATAGATAAAATAACATACTTAATTCATTAACTAAGAATTCAGAAAGAATTTATATTCTTTTAAATAAATTAGCCAAAGCATATAATAAAAATACTAAGACAATGTAATAATTTTTACAGAATGACTTATACTAATGAGCGTCGGTAAAATTATAAGAAGATAGTAAATAAAATTTAGAAGTAACAGGCAGAAAGATAATTGTATATGAAGTGATTGTATTGGAGATACAAGGTTTTCATCCTAACGTTCTATAATTAATATGTAATTAAAATGATTCACGAAAATTGAGAAATTAAGTGATAAATTATAGAAAATGAGGAGTTGATTGGAAGTTTATTAATGGTTGACACAAATATGTATGGAAGGAAAAAAATCCAGAAACACAGAGAAGTACATGTGGTGGCAGTCAAATATGCGTAGCAGACAGCGACAACGCGTATTTGAAGCTGACAACATGTAGTTGTAAAATTTCAGATCAAATAAACACGTTGTGCAGGGTGACAGTGTGTAGTCTTGAATGACCACGCGTACTTTGCTGAGTTGTTGAAAAATTAGGCTCCTTGGTAAATTGAAGTAGGAGGTGGATTGATTTTAAAGTAGGGAGAAGTGACAAGGATTCAAATGAAGCATGACAAGGATGAAGGTGAAGTATGACGAGGATCTAGTGGCAAGTCTATAAAACAAGAAGCTGGGAAGGTGAGAAGGTAACACCAAAAAAAGGAAAAGAGAGATAGCCAGGAGAGTTGAGAGATAGTATGATTGTGAAAGAGAGATTTTTATTAGGAGGAAAGCAAGTTAGTCGTAAGGAGACACGACTATAGAAGGATTGGATCAGGCTCGATATTTTAGAGGATTTAATACGAATATACGGGTGAGTGATCCAGACTCATTTTTTAAATACAGTTGAAATATTATGTTGCTTAATATTGTCATATGATATTGCAAATCAGTTAGTAGATTTTAGGTGATATTCCTGTTAATATGTAAGAACATATGAATAATATATATATGTCCAAGAAAGTACATGATCTTTCACGTCTTCATCACATTTTATCATATCTCACTCAAAACGATACATGGACGATATATGAAAGAACTCATGATATGAACACAGATAACATATGAGCACACAATCACAGTCACATGCTTACATAGACACATGATACGCATGATTGTGGTGGTGACATAGTTAGAGGCGATGTTAGGTGATGGTGATGATAATGGTGGCGATCGAAGACGGTTCACTACAAAAAAACGCGCATTTAGCGTCCAAATTTTTGGACGCTAAATGGAAATATTTGGACGCTAAGTGAATTTAGCGTCCAAAAAATTGGACGCTAAATTTGGACGCGAAAACGCTTGACGCAAAATTTAGCGTCCAAGTGGAGGCAAATTTCGAGTCCACGTGGACGCTAAAAATTGGCGTCCACGC
>CANYCX010565499.1:0-18038 GCA_948193385.1 Breynia disticha f. nivosa
GGGACTCCAGAATTCGCCTTGGCTAGCTGTCTACTAACTGCCAGAAGAAAATGTTTGCAGCAAAAAAAATACCTTATATATTTCTGGATTATTCCATGGAGTTTTGTCAGAACGCATACAACCTCCCTTATCGGCACAGGTACAGCCAAATATTTATGGTAGCTAGTTGGTAGCAATCGATAAAAATCGTGGTGTGATTAGTTATATTACAAACTCAGTGGTGCATTGAATGTTGCTGAGATAAAGCTGTCAGACTAAGCAAAAGAAAGGTCATTATACAGGTTGCTTGATACAAATAGACTTATAGATTAGTGTTACTCGAGTCATCTTCAGCATCAAGGACTAAAAGTTCAGTTTCCAATGTGAGAGATGAAAAAAGAAGTTGTCGGGGGGAGGGAAGAGATGGAACATCATTACGTTGATTGACAAGAATGATCTTACCTAGCATCAATTATTTCAAGCAGCTTGCTTTGGTATTTATTACCTAGAACCTGATAGAGAGATCATCAACTGTTAGTTCTACATGGATCATTGAAGCAGTTTGGGACCAAGAAACTGCTTGACAGTGTTCCACAACAGCCTGAATCCAGCTCCACTGTTAATGATGAACATGCGATAAAGGGTCTGCAATATCATGGCATTCAATTAGATAATTTGAAGTGAAAACCAAAGATCTGTTATTTATGTCAGGGAGCTATATAAAACTAAGATTTCTTATGATCTGCATAGTCGATAAAAGAAAACATTATCATAAAATTAAAAGCAGATTTCCCAGTGAAACAATTGAATATATCTGAGACTTAAAACTGAAAAAAAAGAAGAAATTCTTCAGCTTATTTTCTAATCAGTTTCATAAGAGCTAATTATCATCAGATTATCTTTTTGTTCAAATTTTAGCCGAAATATTGACCAGAGTGCTTGCAGATTTAAACAAATGAACGAGAAAGATCAGCAAAACGCTGAAAAGATTTTCAGAGTTAAAGGCTGTTTTGGATAATTTCGTAACATTGGGGACAAAAACCGTAATAATCCATTTTCTTACAATTTCATAGGTCCCTCGAAGACGTGATAAATGATATAATCATATAATCTCACTTCACTTTTAATCTCTGCTCAAACCCTCTTTCACACTCTGCTAACAGTAGATTATCTATGGCGGCCTCAACTTCTCTCTCTCACTCAACATCTTCTCTCCCAAAGACTTTCCACTCTTTCACACAGAACCCACTTCTCAAAACCACTTCTTTACACTTCAAACTATCCAAAATCCACCTTAAAGCTCTTTCCATTAATGCTGTCATTTCTCAGAACCCTTCCAAAACTCAGCAACAAGCCTCCAACTTTTCCCACTGTTTCACTAAATCCTCTGATGGGTTTCTCTATTGTGAGAATGTTAAGGTCAGGGATGTAATGGAGAGTGTTGAGAAGAGGCCTTTTTATTTGTATAGTAAGCCTCAAATTACTAGAAATGTTGAAGCTTATAAGGATGCTTTAGAGGGGCTAAGCTCTATTATTGGATATGCTATTAAGGCTAATAATAATTTGAAGATTTTGGAGCATTTGAGAGGGTTAGGTTGTGGAGCTGTTTTGGTTAGTGGAAATGAGCTGAGATTAGCTCTGCGCGCTGGTTTTGATCCAACAAGGTATATACATGTTTAATTGGATTTTATTTGTGTATTTGAGAGTAGAAATGTGTATCTTTTCGTTTCTTTTGTGTTATGCAAATGAGTGGTCGTGGTTTTGTTTAGAAGTTTGTGTTTTAGTCAAGAGTGTTTAGAGTTGTTGCGGTCTCATTATAGGA
Organism: Breynia disticha f. nivosa; assembly: GCA_948193385.1. Taxonomy (NCBI): domain Eukaryota; kingdom Viridiplantae; phylum Streptophyta; class Magnoliopsida; order Malpighiales; family Phyllanthaceae; genus Breynia; species Breynia disticha. The sequence goes on from CANYCX010565499.1 coordinate 1,802, forward strand.
TTGATGAGTGAATGAACAGGTGTATTTTTAATGGAAATGGGAAGCTTTTGGAGGACTTGGTTTTGGCTGCGAAAGAAGGTGTTTTTGTTAATATAGATAGCGAATTTGATTTGGAGAACATTATTGCAGCAGGAAGGATTGCTGGCAAGAAGGTCAATGTTTTGCTTCGGATAAACCCAGATGTGGATCCTCAGGTATGTAACAATCGCTTTGTAGATATTTAAATGCTCTTCTTATGCTGAGCAAACCAATAATATATAGAGTTGACGCCATGGTTTGACCACCTTACGTTCGGAAGATGTTGGTTCATGTTTAATTAGCAAGAAGACCTTATGTGCATTGTATCTTTGTCAACAATGGATTCTTTTGATCAATTATGTTGTAAGATAGCTACCGGTGATTATTTTTGATGGATTTTTGTTCCTATCACATGCTCCATTGAATAAATCACCATATCTAGTTTTGTTATGTTTAAGATTCTAGTGCATATGGCAGATTTTCAAATCATGGGGCACAATATGAGATTTTTGTTTTCTCTTCATTAGGTTCATCCTTATGTTGCTACTGGAAACAAGAACTCTAAATTTGGCATTCAAAATGAGAAGCTTCAATGGTTTTTGGATGAAGTAAAGGCACACCCTACTGAGCTGAAGCTTGTTGGAGCCCATTGTCATCTAGGATCAACCATCACCAAGGTACATTCACACGATGTTCCGTTGTGTCATTTTTCATTAAACTTATGTGACATCAATAGGTAATATAATAAGGCAGTAATGTTATATCATGCATAAAGCCTGTCATCTGCTATTAGAACTTTGAGCAGTATTGCACATCTGTTATTAAGCATAATAAACAGAAATGGAAGTTCATTACATTGCACATTAGTAGGCGATGAGCAAAGTTTTGGTATTGGAAAAATTTATAATGCGTTCATGCCGGTTCTTAGTTATAATATGTACCCTCGACTTTTATTGACAATATCATTTTACTGTTTTTAGGTGGACATCTTCCGGGATGCTGCAGTTCTCATGGTCAACTACATTGATGAAATTAGAGCTCAGGGCTTTGACGTTAATTACTTAAATATTGGAGGTGGATTGGGTATAGATTATTATCATAAGGGTGCCATCCTACCAACACCAAGAGATCTTATCAACACTGTGAGTTTATATTAATTTATTCATATCATGATGCATTTGTAAATTGGATGGATGGTGGCATATTTCAATCTTTTCTGTCTAGTCAATTCTTTCGATGTAGTATTATATGTTATACGTACTGTGTTTTCGAAGGATTATTTGGGGCCATTATCAAGAAGATATATTTAGAATTCCAATTTTATGCTTTCAATATATAAGCTTATATTGACCATCTTCTGTATTTTCAATTTCCTGACGGCATGGATTTTTCAGCATTGATCAGATGGAAAAATGAGACTATATCAAATATGAAAACTGAACGCATTGACATTTTATCTTTGTGATTGGTTTTAGGTTCGAGACTTGGTGTTATCTCGAGATCTCAACCTAATTATTGAACCGGGAAGGTCGTTGATTGCAAATACCTGCTGCTTAGTGAATAGAGTAACTGGGGTGAAGACTAATGGAACTAAGAATTTCATTGTGATTGATGGAAGCATGGCTGAACTTATCCGTCCTAGTCTCTACGACGCATATCAAGTGAGTATTAAACTCTATACTTATTTTATTGCTGTGCTCTGAGTTTATTGCAGAATAATCCTTCCTGATATCCTACTCTTTCCTGAATTTCCTCTCTTGCAGCACATTGAGCTTGTTTCTCCAGCACCATTTGATGCCGAAGTTTCAACTTTTGATGTGGTAGGCCCTGTCTGCGAGTCTGCTGATTTCCTAGGAAAGGAAAGAGAACTTCCAACACCAGCTAAGGTAATTTTAATGGTGAGTGTGGAGTTATAATATTATTTCAGTAACTGATGAGGAGGTGGAAATTGCAGGGAGATGGATTGGTGGTTCATGATGCAGGAGCCTATTGCATGAGCATGGCATCAACATATAACCTGAAGATGAGGCCTCCAGAGTACTGGGTATGTATGGATGCTTCTCTTGTAACCATGTTTTGAGCTTGTTTCTGATTCCAGTTTGGTTGGTGTAAGCAGGTTGAAGAAGATGGATCAGTGACCAAAATCCGACACGGGGAAACATTGGAAGATCATCTCAGGTTGTTCCAAGGCCTATGATTCTGCTTCCACTTGGGGAAAAAACTTTATTAATTATGAGATACAACATTACTTGGGTGGAATTTAGCGACTCTCGAGTTTTTTTAAGTCAGTCGAAACGATTAATTTTATTGGCGTGACGTTTATGATTGAAAAAAAAAAATTTATTTTTTATATCTTAAATTTTTAAATAATTGATATCATGTGAACGAAACTATCATAGATTTTAAATTATTATAATTGCATGAAAAAATACAAAAAAAAAATTATACATAATGTCGAAATTATTAATTTTATTAAGGTGACGTTTGTAATTAAAAACAATTTAATTATTATGATTTTTAAAATTTTAAATAATTAATATCACATAAATAAAACTATCATAAATTTTAAATAACTAGAATTGCATTAAAAAATACGAGAAAAAGTATTTATACATAACGTACCAAAATATTATGCCAAAAAAATTAGAAATTCCGATATAATATAATAATATTAAAAAAAGGAGGGAAATAGAGAAAATGGAGAATGTATTTGGCGGGAGTGAAGTGTAATTTTAGAACCTTTTTCTCTCTTTCCCAGCATTCTCTCTCCTCTGTCTCATCATGGACTCTCTCCGCACTTACCAAGTAGTCGTCGCCGCCACCAAAGCATTGGGAATCGGCAAGGACGGCAAATTACCCTGGAAACTCCCCACCGATCTCACCTTCTTTAAGCACCTGACCACTTTCACCTCCGATATTACCAAGAAGAATGCTGTCATTATGGGCAGGAAGACTTGGGAGAGCATTCCACCTCACCATCGCCCTCTTTCTGGACGCCTTAACGTCGTTTTGACTCGCTCTGGTAGCTTTGATATTGCCACTGCTGAGAATGTTGTTATTTGTGGGAGTATTGAGTCTGCTTTGGAATTGTTGGCTTCTTCGCCTTATTGTCTTTCTATTGATAAGGTCTTTGTTATTGGTGGTGGCCAAATTTTGAGGTTTGTCAACAAATTTCCTGTGCATCTCATTGCGTGTTCGATTTGAGCCTTAAAGCATAGTTTTTTTTAATGTTTTGTGAAATAGTTTACTTGGTTGTCAACAAAATTGGTATTTTTGTGTAAAATTGAAAAAAAATTGAATTTAGGTGAGTTTGGTGAATTGTTGCAGGGATGCTCTTAATGCACCGAGATGTGAGGCAATCCACATTACGGAGATTGAGACGAACATTGAATGTGATACCTTTATTCCAGCCATTGACAAATCAGTGTTTCAGCCATGGTATTCCTCATTTCCAGTCGTGGAGAATGGCGTGCGTTTTTGCTTTGCAACATACGTTCGTGTCAGAAATGGTGGAGTTGAATCAGAGGGTGAAAATACGAACAACAATAAGTATGAGGTAAAGATGTTCTCATTCTTGCCCAAGATGGTTTTTGATAGACATGAGGAGTACTTGTATCTAAGGCTGGTTCAAGATATCCTCTCGGATGGTAATCTTAAGGATGATAGGACCGGAACTGGTACTTTATCGAAATTTGGTTGTCAGGTAAAAAGGAAGTGAACAATGAATTCTTTATAGTTCTACCCTTTCCTCCATTTAAATTATGCTTATGCTTCTGTTTATTCTAAGTTAATACTAAGTATAAAGTTAATGTTCTGTTTTCATTTTCTCACAGATGCGATTCAATCTACGCAAAAATTTTCCGCTGCTTACGACTAAGGTATGTTTACGTTATCTTCCTAATGAATAACAAGTATGTTATTGTGTTTTGACATTGGTTATCTTGTCGCTGTGTGGTTGTGTCAACACCAAGTTAGTTCTCTAATTGCAATTGTTTCAATCTAATGGTAATTTTGATTGTTGTATTATTTATAATCAGGCGATTTTATTATGGGAAAATTAAATTTACATCTCATATGTAAGTTGATATGAATTTCCATAATTGGTTTGTAGAAAGTATTTTGGCGAGGAGTTGTTGAAGAGCTTCTTTGGTTCATAAGTGGTTCGACAAATGCCAAGGTAATAGGGATATTAACAGCAGTCAAATGTTCCATAATTTTTTTCTTATCTTTGACCCTTAATTTTTATTTTTAATGGGACTAGGGAATAAGGAAACAGTTTCAGTTGATATCGATTCAGTTACTGTATAGTGTCACCGAAATCAAGAAGTTGTTTCATTTGTTTCCAACTACCTGTCTTATTCGTTCTTTTCTGTTTCAAATCTCTCCATGAGGATTGACTCTCTTATACTTGCTGCATTAACCAGCCTTTTTTTAAAAAAAATCTGCACATGCTCCTGCAGATTGTTCTTTTTTCACATATTAATTTTATTTGTACGCCATTACAATTTCAATTAGTAGGCCTTTTGTTCCCTGATCATGTAATTGAAACATATTCAGAAAGCAGGAACCAGGAACAATAGTTGGATAGCATTCCTGGCCCAACTTTCTGGATGTAGATATATGATCGGGACATTGTAACTCTTTCAAAATTATGGTATCATTGGCAGGTCCTCCAGGATAAAGGCATTCACATATGGGATGGCAATGCATCTAGAGATTACCTTGACAGGCAAGTTCTTTACTATTATTTTTCTTTTTTATTGAAACCCAATCCTACTTTTTATGACTCACTAAGATGGTGTATTTATCTGCAAAATTTCAGTCTTGGCTTGAAGGACAGAGAGGAATGTGATCTTGGACCTGTATATGGATTCCAGTGGAGACACTTTGGTGCTAGGTTTGTGGAGTGCCAATATCCATCCAAGTTTAGCCGTTGATTGCACTGGGTCAATTGCTTAATATATAGTGGGTCTTACTTTCCAGGTACACTGATATGCATGCTGACTACACCGGTGAAGGATTTGACCAGTTGTTGGATGTTATCGACAAAATCAAGAATAAACCTGATGATCGTCGCATTATCCTCTCAGCTTGGAATCCTTCTGACCTTAAATTGATGGCACTTCCACCTTGCCACATGTTTGCTCAGGTTAGTGATAAGGTTACATTTCGAGAACAGATTCCTTCCTTCCCCTCCCTCTGTTATACATTGATGCATATATATAATGTTTCAGTTCTATGTGGCCAACAAGGAGTTATCATGCCAAATGTATCAACGCTCTGCCGATATGGGCCTGGGTGTGCCCTTCAATATTGCATCTTACGCTCTGCTGACATGCATGATTGCACATGTTTGTGGTAACTATCTGCGTCATCTTTAGATTCCACTGATCTGCATGCTAAACTTGTTTACTGATCCTACGCCTCAAGAGGCTGATGAAACCCTGTCAGACTGTAAGATTCCTTGAAGTTCAGTGTTCTTATTAACAAGTGAGAGTCCTTTCATTTGTGAAATTAATTAGCTACTGCAAGGAACGCCAACATTTGACGAGCTTGATATATTTTATGTTGTGGTTATTATGCTGAAGCAGCATCCTAATGCTGCTGCAGTAGATCCCAAATGCAAAGAAATTGTCTTTGCTATATTTTCTTTTGATAGTAAAGGGTAGATAACTGTGGGGCAGATTATTTTGCATATGTTCTCCTTAGTCACATCACTGCTCTGACTCTTTTATGGTTCTTGATCATTCTTTTTCAGATAGATCGTGTTCTTGGTAATTTCATTAATTAGATTGTAGATGCTCATTTTATAGCTCATTTTCATGTTATTCTTGGATAGATCTTGTTCCTGGCGATTTCATTCATGTCATTGGGGATACTCATGTCTATCGCACTCACATCAGACCTCTGGAAGAACAGCTACAGAAACTGCCAAAGCCTTTTCCAGTAAGAATAACTGGAAAAACTTGAGCTCACAACACCTTTAAACTATGTAACAATTGCAAGAGAGTTCTCTTTTTCATCTTTTCATGATTTTTCTTATTGTTGTAGATTTTGAAGATCAATCCAGAGAAGAAAGACATTGATTCTTTTGTAGCAGCTGATTTCAAACTCATAGGTTACGATCCTCACCAGAAAATTGAAATGAAAATGGCGGTATAGATCACCGCACGACGTTCAAGTTACTTCATGACATTGATCTCGTTGACAGTTCTTGCTTTAGTTTTGAGGTAAGCGTTAAGCGTTTTTCTTATTCTCACTCTTGCTGTTGGACTTGTGTTGATGGTTATACAATTTCTTTTACCGTATATTTCTTGGTGTAAAGATTTTTACTTCTTCACTTCATCAGAATCTCATCTCTTAGTCGATCAAATGAACATTCACATTAATCATCACAACGTCAGTAAATGAATAAAACGATAGATTTCCCGTATGATGTTTGAGGTTTCGTGATGTTTCAGGTGCAACTGCGGGAATCATGTCTTGATATAGAGAATATTTAGAAAGAGAAAAGTAACAATTTGGCAGTTGATTGGTATTAAAATATAATATTGAGAATCCTTTAGTTCCGACAATGTGATGGTGGTGCTAAGGTGATTTAGTGTATCTGTAATTTTTCCTACTGCTTGCGTTGCTTCAACTCCTTGCGTATGTGCCTGTTGTTCCAGTATTTTGACCTTGATGCTGCATCCTCCATTTTGCTCCTTTTGTTCTTGTTTGAGGAATTGAGATGTGTTGTTAATCTCAAATTGAGTTGTAATTTCTTTTGTCGCTCTGTTTATTTTCTCTAAGCAATTTACTTCATCTATATCGATTTACCAGCTCCACCATATTTATTATCTGAAAGATTTACTGGATTTATGATTTATCAAGTCTGCAATTTATCATGACAGACCATATTACTTGGAATTCTAGACGTGTGTTAACAGAACTGTGCTTACTAAGCATTCAAGCAAGTCGCTAAGTAGTTAGTCAATTTTTTACGTGATAATACGATTGGTGAATATATGCTTATGATACGAATGATATGAATTAATTTTTATGTCACAAATAATAATATTTAATTAAAAATAACATGATATTATTACGACAACATATACGAATCAAAAGTTGAAAAGGGGAAAGAGTAGACATGATATTATAAACATAAAAGGAAATTTAGTGTTGGATGAAATTCCAGAATAGGCAACAATGGTTCAAAGTGTATTGCAAGTGGGAGAGTGAGTCATTGTGAGTGAGCACCAGCTCAGCTTCTCCCTTACTTACCATGTATTTCTCCTCATTTCATTTCATTAATGCTATGCTATGCTATGCTCTGCTCTATATAAAGATAAAAGATGCTATTCTACGCACAATATAGTTAGGACTCTCCATTTATGTTGGTCGTATCGTAATCATGTCGTATTTTCTGTCAAACATCATTATTTAAGGCATAAGTATTATAAAAATTAAATCTGTGTCATTCATATTATGATGGTATATTTACAAATTGTATTATCGTGTTATAAATGTATAGCTGTCGTAACCCATTGCATGGCATGGCATGGCAGGGTCGCCTATGAAAGAAATGAAACTTGCTTTTTATTTATTCTCTACTGCAGTGTGCTCAAATTTCAAAACATGGCACCAATTGTCAAGTTTCAGAATCAATTCATGGATTATTCTTTTGGTATTTCCAGAACAGAATTTGGAATACAATTCTAATACCTCATTAAATTCCTTATCTGCATCCCATCTCCAACATATGTTTTTATTCCTAAACAGTTCTGCTTAGCCTTTTTGTCTGTTACAATTTCCAGAAAGTTTAAAATATCCAATTCTTAAATCTGTAATCTATTCAGAGAATCACATTTGTGGTTCTTTAATTGTTTGAGACACACAGAATATATCGACTTGTATTTTTTTCTTTACTAAAAAAAGAAAATTAAACTCAGAATCTGGCAGATGAACTATTTTTTCTGAAGATGCACAAAATTACAGGTGTATTGGTGAAAACAAAACCTAACTGTTGCTTAATTTACATTGCATTTTATGATCTAGCAATGTAAAACAAACCCTTTTACATTGCTCTAAATTACACAATTTTCCTCATCTATCCGAAACCTCTTTTGCTTGGCAATGAAAGCCTCAACCGTTGACCTGAACTCTTCATTGCTCATTCTATCCTCAGGATATGAAATCTTCGCCCAGCCCTCGCCGTAATCAATGCTTTTCGTGCACATTTCCGTTGATGATCGTCTCAGTTCCCGGCATGGCTTCGGGCATATTTCCGTCGATGATCGTCTCAGTTCCCGGCTTGGCTTTGGGCTGAGTGCTCGCTTGATACTGTTGTCGGATAAGCTTATTGGATAATTCTTGCATTCTAAGGAAGCAGAAGTTTTCTCGATGACTCTGTTTGAATCAGAGTTACTATGTTTTCCTCTTGTTTTTGGCTCATTTTTTTGAGTCTTGGTGCTTTTCTCAGTGAACTCTTCATAAATATCATTCCTCCAAGTCTTTGCATCGGAGTCCTGACCTGAAAACTGGCCCGACTTGGCGAATAGAGTGATGACAATAGCGTTTCCGAGAACAAACACGAAACGAGGACTTGCCAAGATCAAGCTGAGGCCTTTGAAATACTCACTAGAGTTCTTGACAGCAACCGGAAGTTGAGTGGAAAGCCTGGAAATTATTGCAAGAACAAGAAAGACTTCAAGCAGCCTCAGAAACCCTGCAATCTTTTGAAGCTGCCGATTCTTCCTGATCACGTTTGCCTTTTCAGCTTTGATGTTACTAATGCTAAATGAATCCATTTTACAACCTGAAATTTTAAGCGTTTGTGAAAATGTTTTGATTTAATTGAAGGGTTCTCACTCGAAAGAGAATTTGTAGACAAGCAAGGCCTTGGTAGCAGCCATTTCTCGGAATAGAACAAAGATAGATACTACCATAGCTATGGCAAATCTATGGCTAAAACTGAGCATGAAGTAATGCTGTTTTTGGTTTATGAAGAAGAGAAATGGTGCTGTAATGGTTATGTTGTTGGAGCATTTGGAGTTTGGATTGCATAGATAGTAGTATTATATATAGAGAGAGTGGAATTTGTTTGGTATCATTACTGTTAATTAATTAAAATTATATATCATAAGCCATCTTCCTTTCTTTCCTTAATTTAAAAAGAAAAAATTCTTAGTAAAGTTATTATATTCCATACTTTATCTTGTATGGACAATCTGCAAGTTGTGAGATTTTCCATTGCATTATTGCTGCTTTACCATCGCTTTTCCTTACATGAAACTTCATATCAGAAGTGATTAGGCTTTCTTTCTTATCCTATAATGGATTGAATTAACTAATTATTGATTCATATACATAATAATACTCAGAAATTCACATAAAAAGAGTCCTACTTTGGTGTTTTCTGAGGAAGAAAAACCAGTGGTAAAAAATATCCTACCTATTCTTCTACAACACATATTTATGTCTTCTTAGCTTAGCTCGATCCATACTTGAGCAGTTCCCACCTGAAGGGACGGAATACGTAAAGAACCTCCGGAGAGCTCTTGAAAAGCAGAGCTACACATACACACACTGCTGCAATTGCCACCATTGATAGCATCGCCGGCTTATACACAAGCGATGTTCTTCTCGTTCCCATAGCCATTTTCTGTTCACAAGCCCTGCAACGGCCTCGCATTGCTTTCGTTTTCGCCTTCCCAATTTCCAAGCTCCTGATTCTCGACGATTTTGCAGCATCTTTCCTCTTCATGTTGCTGTCAAGGACTGCGTCAGGAATGTCTAGTACCACATGAATGCTTTCTGATTTTCTATCAACTTTCCTCTGCACTAAATGAATGTAAGAGTAGTGGCCTCGTATACATGCGTAGTCGTTAGGTGTCAAACCTGTGCTATCCCGAGCTCTCTTCCATGCCTGGATTCCCACCTGTAATATTCAAAATTGAAAGAAAAAATCAACAAAAATGTTACTGGTTAACAAAAGCATATATATTTGCAAGTAGTGTTGGGATAAAGAACTGGGCATAAAGGACATACCAAACCAGGATCATCAGTCAGAGCATCAAGCACATTCTCAGAACCACCCATAACTGCTGCCACGTGAAGAGGTGTCAACCCTGCTGGCCCGACAACATCAGGTTTAAATATGAAGTTGCTGTTGTTCCCATTTACTTGTTCCTCCAATCCTCCTCCGTCCAATGGTCTTTCTGGGACATATCTTAAAAGTAATTCCACCATGGATTTGCAATTTCTCCGCACAGCTTTGTGAAGTAGGCCCATGTCCAACAATGCATGCTCAATCGAAGAGTGCTCTCCTTGATCAACTGTTCCATCGAAAACAATGGCCAAGAGTTTCTTCACAACGGCACACCAGTCACGGTCCATGGAGAATTCGATAAGCCACTTAAACCGGTTTAAAGGGAAGAGATCCAAGTTGGAACGTAAGTGTCCCAATCTAAGCTTCACACAACTTCTATGCAGAAGCCAACCCATCTCGTGCATAAAATCCAGAGCCTGAATCCTGGCTTCAGTTCTTTCACACTTTTTGCGCACATCATCTGTAATCTCGGCCATCTCAATTGCATCCTCCAGCGAACAGATTTCTGCACACACTTCCTTCTCTGCAACTATAAATGGAAAGAAGCTGCCGCATAGACCATGATCTTCAACCTAGTAAGCATAACAACCAAAATATTAAGAATAGACATGCAAGAAAGTAACCTTTGAAAATAATGATGCGCTTGCTAAAAATGCTTCCATTTTTCAGACTGCACAACCAAAGATTTGAGGAGTAGCGTGACACAATTTTTCTTTTGGGAGGGAATACCGGGACTACTGATTAAAACAAGCCAGAAGATTAAAGTACAGAAGATCACCTCAATAAAGCCCCTTCCAATAGAATCCAGTCCAGAGCAAGAAAAGCTCAAGCTTTGTAGCTTCTCAGGCTCATTTATTGCATCGGCAGTACCTATCAAGTCATGACAACTTTCCTGAACTAGATAGTTTCCTTCTAGAGCACACAGCACCCTAAAATTCAGAGAGAAACAAACTTTTAGTGAAACTGTGTACAGAGTCCATAACCAGTTGTATAAATTTCAAAAAGATCTTAAAATATTTTTGATCCGAGGAAAGAGAACATCCAACCATAGTTCCAATGAATGTCACCTTGTGGTAGGCTGAAAAATGTTAAAACCATTGACTACGAATTCAGTATTCTCCAATAATGACACAGCTATTGGCTTTATGCTTGAAATCCTGCAATTTTTATGGCTCATCATAGGTAATGGTGCGTTTAATACAACTTGACCTGCAGAAAACATGCAAGCCAATTCACTTCCATCCCATCTAAAATCCCAAGGTCATTTTAAGATTTCCAAGTCCCCTCTCCATTTCTTCTCACTTCATTTCTCTTTATCTTGCTTCTCTCTTTTTTCTTTTTCTTTTTTTTTTTTTTGGGAAAGGAGAAAGTTGGTTCTATCAAGTTAAACCTCTTAAAAATAAAAAATTTACAGAAAAACACAACCACAAGCTGAAAAGGAGAAAAGGAAATAGTAAGGAGAACAAACCCTCATAAATGAAGGATACACAATGCCGCACCCTGGCATATATCCATCCTGTTCTCCAAAACGGGTCATTAGAAGTTTCAAGAAGTCTACTCAAACTGGCTCCGAGATCACCACATATCTGTTAGGTAAGAATGTAATTAACATAATTAAGCCTTTTTTCCGTGAAATAACAGTTGAAGACATTTCTCACAACAGCAAGGAAAGCATACCTCCTCCCATGTGGGTTTTCCCAGTCGAAGATATATTGTCAGAATAATACAGCCTGGCCTTATATAGCTCTCTATATCAGTGGGACTATGAGATAACCAATCAAGTATCTGGAAAATGTACCAGAATTTAAAAAATTAAATTATGTAGCGACCATTTATTGCATAATATAGAAGGACAAAAAACAGAAATATAAGGCTAACAAGCAGTTCAGAACCTACCTGTGTTCGCAGGGCAGCAGGGAGATCACTAGGGTCTTTTCCAAACAGTTTGAAAACAATCCGATCTGTGCAGCACTGATGAAAAGCAAAAAAGGCGCTTTAAGGATGAAATATCTACATAATTTGAAATATTGGTATTGCAGGAGCAAAGTGATGTAGTATTGCTATTCTTCATGATGCAACATGTATATCTTTTCTTAACAGAATAAATCATCTAGTAGGAACTCCAAACAACGTATACCAGACAAGAATACTTCTTTCGCAGATTAGTGTGCTTAAAAGAGTAACAAGAAGAAGCTAATATTTCAAGAATTTCATAGGTCCTAAACTAACAAAAGTCATAATTTTTTTAGTACACTATAAACTAATCTCTAGACATTGCCACGACACTTGCAGAAGAAAATTCAGATGCATGCAATAATGTAAGCCAAAGAGCGAAAAACCACATGCGAAAAGGTTTGAAGCCGTTCAATTAATGTATCCCGGTAAGTAGAAGCCAAAGCAGTAATCTAGCATTGCTAATATCCATAATGATGAAATAAAAAAAAGAGACATAGAGGTCATTTTGATAAAAGAATACCTGAGCCTCTCCACTAGAAGTTGATGGTGACTGGCTAGAAGTCGAATCAGAGTTGCAACTCTTTTGCAGTTGGCCTTTCTTGTGAAAATCTGGCCGCATCCATAAAGGGCAGTTTACAGGGGCAAGAGGCTTCTCTTGGTTTTCAACATAGTCTTGTTTTTCATCATATACATTATTCAAGTCAATGTCATTTAGCATGGACCTCCTAACTGGAACCTCCGATTCATTCCCTCTAGGGGGGAGGTTTTGTCTTGATGGGAATAGCCTAGCCGAGTGGGAACTTGATACACCCAGTGGATTACCATTTCCATCTTGTACAATATCTGATTGTCCCAATGGTTTCAACTGGTTATGTGAAGTAGTAGCATCATCTCTTTTAGAAGCAGAACCAGAAGGCTTATCGGATTCGATGCATTTGGTGGTCACACGAGAAACTTTTTCATCAATTCCAACAGTTGTCCCAGCATTATTAGGTAACAACTGACATCCTTGCAACAAACGAGATATGCTTCTTCCGTTAGCTGAACTATTTAGATTGCCCAGATTCCTCAGCAGATGGGAAAGCAAATCCTGATCCTTAGTTTGGTCAGAGCTGTTAGCTGCAGTGTCATGTGGAGTCAAATAAACAAGAAAAATGCATTGTAAATCCCAAAACAACTGGAAGAACTCTGTAATCACGTCAAATCATCATTGAGGGAATGCCAACATACAGATTTAGCATTACTGATTATTCCAAATTCCCATGCCAAAAACATACACTATTTGTAATTATTTACGGCAAACCATTTATACCAAATGATCCATAAAATCTCAATAGCTTCATCCTTAGTAATTGAACCATTAAGGTCTAGCATCATCAAGGGGATCCTTAAATAATGATAAGCTAGCATTTCTGTGCCAAGTGTGAAAGAGAAACAATATATTACTAGAAAGGAAAAAGCTTTAAAACGTCATCAACACAAGCGCACAGTCAAAGGCTGTTTGATAAACTGCAAACTGTGTTTACGAAGCCTCAACTAAAGAAAATTTTCAGATAAAAAATGGGCATTTGAGCTGCCAATTGGATAGATAAAATATTGGTGGCACATATTGTATCAATCTTATCATTGGTAAGTACATTAAACAGACTTGACAATAAGATACGCTTACCATGCAAGTTGGCGAGAATTCTCAGCAAGCTTATCAACAGATAGCTACTACCCTTTTCGTCATTAGAGGCACCTCCATTAACCGCATTTTCAGGATGAGTCTTCCTCCTCCGCTTGTTATGACCTGCCAAACGCCTGCGGCAGCTTCTTTTACCCTCATCAAACTCTTGGAGGGCATGAAACCTATTCATTGAACATAAAAAAAGTTTATTATAATTGCAAAAGAAAAGGTAACGAAATAGTACGACCATAAATTTTTTGATGAGGATGACAGCAGAGAACAATAGCAATCATTATGAGAAATCTAAAGGATTAAACTTTCTCATTGTGTACCCCAACTGACCTGCTACATTGCTGGCAAAACCGCTGCATAACATTTCCCACCAATGCTTTGGTGGCCTTGGAATGCACCTCACAAACCTTATGGCGCCGGTGATAATCCTTAGCATTGCTCAGATCAGCCTTACAATCTTCAACCTGACACACAGCACGGTTAGAAGCAGTCCCGGAAATCTTTGTTTTCTTTCCACTCTTCGCATCATCGTCTACAATAGGATAGGCTTGACCACCAAGCTTCAAATTAAGGGAACTACCCTCATTGTTCAATTCTTCATTTCCTACCACATCAACTCTCCTCCTCTTCTCCACCTCTCTCTCTCCTTTCCCATTCTCGAGATTGTTGTCATCGGAAAGAGAAGATGAACTGTTCGTTCCACCAGCACGGAGTGGAATTTCAGGTCCAATAGGAAACAGTTGCTTACTCCTACAATCCGACGGAGCGGGATTCAAAGAAGTAGCTGCGAAAAGATCGCCATCCCATTTCCAATCATTCAAATCCCACTCTAAACTCTTCTTCCCACTAGATTTTAAATCCGAAACCGTTGTTGGACTATAAAAAAGTGGCGACTTTCCACTAATTCTAGCCTCCATTCAGAGCAACAAACCCACAAGACTCCAATTCAGTTCAATCAAACAAAATTTGAAACTTTGAATTGAGTTAAACAAAAACACCCACTTCAAATTCCAGATAAAGATTAATAATTTAGCACAATTAAACCCAGAATTACATGATATCCACAAAAAAAGATCCAATTTATGAGCTTCCAATAAGTTGAGAAATTCCTTAAAACCCCACTATCACTTTCCATAAATCTCTATTCCACAATTAACAGCACAAACAAAGCCATGACAAATCAGATTTGGGGAGAAAGTGAACAACTTGAATTACATAACAGCAAAATCAACAATAACCAAAGCAACAAGTGCAAAGACAAGTAGATGGAAAGTAGAAAAAGAATGAAGAAGAGAAAGGTTGAGATTGGAAATGAAAAGATGGGTTTGATTAGAGATTAGAAAAAGGTGAGGAAAGGGAGGAGATAAAATGAAAAGAATGATTACATAATAAATGGAGAGTACACTTTTTGGAATTATTTAATAATTTTTTATTTAAGAAGGAAAGAATCTAACACAACCACACTCGCACACCCGTGTCTCTCGCACTATTTCACTTCAACCGTCTCCTCTTTTCACTCTCTTGTCCTTTTTACGCCTTCTCTTCTCTACATGTCGAGCTTCTTACGGTTTTGTTCCTTCTTTCTTATTGCTATTTTTCTTCCTTATATTATATATTTACTTACAATTAGTTACTATCCTTTCTTTTACAACTGCAAGTTGCGGACAATTCTATAAATTTGTCTAAGAAAATTTGGTTGAAGATTACAAAACAATATTGCATAGTGAAAAATATTCGACATAAATTATTCTTTGGTGAATCCAATAAATCTATAATGAAGGAGTTTGAAATGAATCTTAGACTAATGCATTGTTTCGAAAAAAATTCTTTCTCAAAAGAAATATGTAGAAGAGATATTGAACTGATTTCAGATGCAAAATTGTAAAGGTATGAGCATACCAGTCGATTGTGGCATATAATATTACACAAAGATAAAGATGGAGAGAAGGTTAATAGCACTTTATACAAGCAAATTGTGGACAACTTAATGTATCTCACAGCAACAATGTCTGACGTAATGTACTCAATAAATCTAATTAGTAGATATATGGAGAATCCAACAGAGTTGCAACTGCAAGCAGCAAAAAGAATTCTTTGCTATTTGCAGGGAACTCGAGGTTTTATAATCTGTTACAAGAATGGTGAAAAAACTAATTTAGTAAGCTTTGCTGACAGTGATTATGCAGGAGATCATGATGATAGAAGGAGCATTTCGACTTATTTCTTCAAGCTAGGAACCGGTGCTATTTCCTGATCATATGAAAAGCAACCAATTGTCACTTTATCTAGCACAAAAGCTAAGTTTGTTGCATGTACAGGTTGTTCTTGCCAAGCAATATAGCTGAGGAAACCCAGCACGGGTTGGTTCAGTGGTGTGGAGGTGTGTTAGCTCGCAGTACAGTCACAAGCAGCGCGGGATCGATCCTCAGTGGTCTCCTGTGGTCTGTAAATGCTGGAATCTCGAAAGAGAGCTGGTTGGGCCGCTTCCT
>CANYCX010565685.1:0-23700 GCA_948193385.1 Breynia disticha f. nivosa
GCTCGGATTTTGGAGTTGCTGAATACGGACCGAGGTGTGCTCAACTCTCAGTGTTTTAGGTTTGGATTTCCAGTACCTGTACATGACAGATGCATACATTCTATTAAAATGTATTTTGTCAGGTTATTATTGAAAATGGAAATCATTAGGATTCCTGTTTCTTTTATAACCTGAAAACTGTTTTGTATATGCTTTGTGGTTTCAAAGGTATAATTGATTTATGTCCTTTAACTTTTATTATTCATTATTGTTTGTAAATTATTTCTAAAATAAAAACTTGATTTCCGGGTTTAAGTATCACTTGCAGGAGGGAAGTATACGTGAGTGGTGTTTAAATTCGGGGGTCACATAGATTGCAGAGTCTATTCGGTTAATTGATCGAATTGACTGATAATCGATCTCTTTTAAAGAATAAATTAAATTAATCAAAAATTTACTTTTAACCAAACTCAATTAACTGTTTTTTGGTTTTGGTTCTATTAAATGACCAAATTAATCAATTTTTTTTTAGAAATAATATTAATTTTTATATATAATTTTGAGAATAATCTTGAGATTTTCTTGTTATTTTTAAATAAAAATATAAAGTAGAATTTATAACACTAAAAATGTTTTACATTATTAAGTATAAGAATTTTTTATATAAATTATACGTTATATATATATAATTAATTTTATTTTTAGTTATTCAGTTGGTTTTTTTTATCGAACCAACCAAATAAATAAATTTTATAAGTGTTAACTAAACGGAACCAATTGAAATTCAAAATTTACCAAATCGAACCAAATTTTTTGGATCGGTTAATAGTTGATTCAATCAATCAACTTTTCGTGGACATTTCTTCTATAGGTTTTGATCTGTCTCAAATGCGTACTAACAACTTCTCTAATCACATTGTTACTGATGAATTAACCACCATCGTACAATGTTGCGTCGCTACCTGCCTCACTAGACTAAGTGTCCTACTAATAAAAAAAAATCTTACTATGCATGATATCTCAAAAATGATGTATTAACTTGAAGGTAAGTTTTTTTTCTAAGTTTAGTGAAGATATCAATCAGTTGGTCATTTGTTCTAACAAATTGAAGGTAAATATTTTCTTTCTGAACATGATATCTCAAAAATGATGTCTTATTTTGATATGCTTAGTTCTACTATGCATGATTGGATTTTTAATTAAATTAATTGCACTTGTATTATCACACATAACTAGGATATTTTTAAATGTTCTGTAAGAATCTAATAATTGATACTTTAGCTATAAAACTTGTGCACATGCACTACTCCATAAATTTAGGCATGAACCTAAAAATTCACATGCCTCACTTGTGCTTTTTTTTTATCTTGTTTGCATCTATAATGATCCGCATCACTATAGGCAATGTGACTAAAGTTAAGACAAGATAGATACCATAGTCCTAAACCTGTTGTTCCAATCAAGTTTAAATATATGTTTACATGTACTTAAAATGAAGTTCTTTAGGATTATCTTAAAAGTGAGAACACATACAAGTTACAAATATTATATCAGGTTTATAAGCAGTCAAATAGAGGAGAGAGCCACCATACCTCTATAAAGCCTTACATTCACTAGTTTTCCTTTCTCATCTTTGTCTAGCTTAAGTGTAGAAGCCATAAAAGTATGCATTAGCTTACAATCATGTAATTGAAGTTCTTTAGAAACTCCTTTGTGTATTTGGTTTATTGAATGAAGATTCTATCTTCTAGTTGGTTAATTTGAAGCCCAAGGGAGAATGCAATCTCTCCCACTATGCTCATCTAAAATTCACCTTTCATAAAAGAGAAAAATTTCTCACACATTGAGGGGTTAGTAGTACCAAATACAATATCATATATGTAAATTTGAAAAATAAGCATATTTTCATTTTTTTTCTAAATAAAGAGAATGTTACCCACATGACCCATAGCTATGTTGGATAAGAAAGGAACTCAACCTTTCATACCAGGATCTAAGTGCTTGCTTAAACCTATATAATGCCTTGACCAATTTGTATACATACTTTGGATGTTCTTGGTCTTCGAATCCCAAAGGTTGTTTACAAAAGCTTTCTCTTAAATGACTCTGCTTAAGAAAACACTCTTAACATCCATTTGAAAGAGCTTAATCCTCTTGTGAGTCACAAAAGCACATAGTAAATGGGTTACTTCTAGTTTAGTCAACTGTACAAAGGTCTCTTTATGTTAGTGTGATTCCTAGCCTCAAACATTGTTAATAAACTATAAATATGGTTAAGGCAACACATTATATCTTTTTGTTATCTTTATGCATAAAGATCGATAGAATTCCTTGAATATAGATCTCAATTCTTAAGCTGGGATATGTGAGAAATATGTTTATAGGACCTTGAAGCAAGAGATTATAATCTAAATATCCCTATTTGGTCACTACAATAGGAATAGTAAGTGAACTAAGACTAGTATGCTTTTTTTGACTTAGTGGGTTTGGTCTTAAAGAAATCAAGGGCATTGAAGCAAGAGATCCACAAATGAGAACATTGCATGGTGTTGGATCAAGAGTAATTTATTAACCCATAAAAGCGATGAGGATTGATTTCAAGTGAAGTATATGAAATTGCAAGTGATTAACATATGTTGGATGTAGAATAATATGCATTCTTCTTCAGGAAAGCCTAAAATTACATGTAATAGTCTATGGCATGTTACATTCGAGTAACATATGTTGGGGAAATGTAACATACGTTACGGTGAACATTAACATATGTTACCAGGATCAATGTTCAACCAAAATGCTAATTAAACGATACACAGATAATGAAAATGCTCAAATCAATCTAAACGGACAAAGAACAAATGAACTGCACGAAAAAATAATAATGTACATTAAAGGAAGTAACAAGTGTTATCAAGAAATAAGATGATTTCTAGAATGTTTATGCCCGAATTTTAAAAAATTAATTAACACACATTATGTTGATGTAACACACATTAACAGATTAAGTAACGTATGCTAAAGTTTAATAACGCATGTTATTGAGGCAAAGATTCAAAATTTATACACAGTTTGATTAGGTAATAGACACAACATGTGTCTAATGGCTAGAACACATAAAAGGCATTATATATACACCAAAAACAAGGATGGAAGTAAGAGAGCTTCATTTAAAATATATCTAGTCAAAAGAGAGGATATTGATAAGATTTATAAGCTTTAAATCAAGAAATCAAAAGAAACCCTAAAGTGTGACACAAGTGAGTTCATCAATCTACACTTTGACTATTTGATTAAGGTTGTATTACAGTTGTTAAATATTGCTTATATTGGTTGGATTTATTAATTGTTATGGTATAGAATAGCTAGGTTGGGATTGCCAATTATTGTTTAGCTTTTGTAATAGTGAATTGTAAAGTTCTCACTTAGCTGAAAAGTGAAGTTGTTTGAGTTTTTAGTTAGCTAGAAAGTCATTATAAGAGTTATCACTTAGCTAAAAATTGATTGCACCAGAGTTTTCACTTAGCTAGAAAGTGACACTTAGGGAAGTGTGTTGAAAATCCTTAGTTAGGAGACTAAGACAGTGGATGTAGGCTAGTTAGAGTTGAAGCATTATAAAGCGTATTGTTTGTGTTGTTTAAGGTTTGCATTGTTTTTAGTACTCAATGAAATTCTGCAAAGAGTTCAAAAAATTCATACACATTATTCAACACTCAATCTAGTGTGTCTATCACATGATTTTGAGTCATTAGTGGTTCTCATTGTGTAAGTCTTACATCAGAGTTCTTAGACCTAAAATCTCTATAAAACTCCAAATGAATTACTATATACTTTGATATACACCTAATTTGCTCGTATTAGGTGACAAGTACGCTATGTTGGGAATGCACCAGTTCATGTTAGAGAGCACGAGAAAAGAGAAGGGATTACCCACTCTTGAGGAGAGACAAAATGTCATCGACCATTTGATCAACGATTTGAGAACTGTATGACCATACCTAGATGTTATAATTTGTTTCATTATTTATATGAGAATTCAGTGTTATTGGAATATCAAGAAAGGAATTGACTTAATAAGGATGACTCTCCTATACCTTATGTAATTCTGACATTTTATGGTAAGGGACTATGTAAGATTGCATAAGGCTGAGTAAGTGTGCCAACCGAATTTCATTTGATTTTTACTGTTAGTATGACTTACTAGAGTGCATATATGACCTTTAGGAAATTTTATTTCTTAATTCTAAGTTCAAATGGACATATATGATCGCATGTCAAATGATTACTGAGAAAGGCATTTTGGCATTTCTTTAGGACACGTATTTAGGCTAATTTCATTAGGCAAATAGTGTAGGCCTGTATGGATGACCGAATGGGCATAATGAGGCCCATATATGGGGTACACATCATGGTGATTAAATGAGAGCATTTTATTTTAATTATTCTTTTTAATTAGAGTATCCTAATTAGAAAGATGACTAATTAAGTAAGATAATTAAAATAAAATAAAAGAGATATATAAGAGATATTATTCAAATTTGATTTGAAAATGAAATCCAATTATCTGCCCAAGTCGTCGACCATATAGGGCTATAGAGAAAATAAAAGCTAACAATTATAAAATAGGTCAAAAGGGAGATAGAAAAAACCATTGCCTCCACACATTGCATAGCCATCCACTCTCTCCCCATCTCCCACTCTTACACCATCCATCGTAAGAAGAAAAGAAGAGATTTTTCTTATTGTTCTTGACACTAATAGTAAGACTCATCAAAGAAAAGATTAGAAATTAAAACTCTAGTTCTTATTCTTGAAAGGTGTTCATCGTGTTAGTGTAAGCCCTAGCCAAATACATTGTTTGTAACTTTTATTATTGATTAATAAAATTATGAGGTATTATTTTATCATATCATATATTGACCTATGGTATCTGTTTGATAAAATATCCAAGAATGTTAATTAAGCACTTGAGGTATCAAGGTTGAGGACCTTGATAGTAGAACCTGGAAGTTATGAGATTAACATTCTAAATATCCCTAGTCGCTTGTTTCTATAGGAATATAAATGAATTAAGACTAGTATGTACTTTGTAGGTGATTATGTTCTATGGGACACATATATTAGGGATATCTAACAAAGTACATAGGTACAATGTAGGACATTATATTTGGAGAGTGATCACTATTTTTAATATCAAATATTATCCTTAGACTAAAAATCACTATGTCTCTTGTTGTGATTTTTAGTGTGTTTTGACATACGCCTAACGTGACCATAAAAGGTTGACAAGTATGGGTATGATTGGGTATGCTAAGAATCATAAGTAAGACCATGAATGAAGTGAAGGGATTGACCCTTTCATGAAAATGAGAGCAGATATCACTGGCCGCTTGATAGACAAGATTGGGAAGAGTGGCCACACCCTAATGAAATGATTAGGTCATTTATTTTAACTTATCAATTTTGTCATATAGATTAAGACAAAAGTGATTTAGCACTAAGTAAGGGTGTTTGGAACATGCCTTATGCTGATCATGATATCGGAGGTCAAGGGATGAATTTGAATCTTAGTAGGGTTGTTACTGCTCGTCAGCTATTTAATTTAGGATGATCATAGTGTCATACTAGAGATTGCACATGGATGACGGAAAATCAAAAAGGGTATTTTTCAGTTTTTTACCTTAGGTCAAAATTCAACTGTTGGGTCGGATAGGGCATTTGGGCCAATTTTTGTAATTGGGCCCAATATGGATGAGAAATATTATTTATCATTTCTTACATGATTTTAAGACAATGATTATTTATAAAATATGTTGTCTTAAGTGAAAATATGTAAGAAGATAAATAGGAAAAAATTTAGGAAGTTTGTCTTAAGTTAAGACAAGATTAATGTGAGATAAATTAAAAGATAAATCTTGTTAATTCTCCACATAGAGTCACGAAAATGAGGGTTGTTTTAAAGGAATTTTTTTTTAATTAAACACTAAACAAAGTCCTAATGACATTAGGATTGTTAAGAGGTTTAATGTGTCAAAACTCTCCTTTATAAAACAATCAAAACCCTAGTCTTTTTTCAAGAGTTAGGCGTCCTTCATACACCTCCCAAAAAGTCGTAAGCTTCCACTTAAAAATCAAGAGAGTGATTTTTAGGATTTTTCTCAAGAGTTACGTGAGATTAAGAGGTTGATCATATAGTTTGATCGTTGTTGTGTCCTCTGTTTCACAAGATTCTCTTCCGTTTGACCAAGAACAAGGTGAACTGATTCTATCTTTGTGTTAGTACACTTTTTGCTTAATCCGTCTGTTATTTTGTAAAGGAATCACGTGTAGGGTTCTTTTACGGTGTCACAAAGGTCATCACAGAGTATTCTGAGGCAGTAGATACTTAGTGTTTGCCCATATACCATTCGGCCATAATAGAAAAGTCAACTAGATGAGTTTTTCTCTTAAAGTTCATGTTTCTCGATTAACTAGTTATCAAATAGGAATAAATATATGTGTTTCTTCTTTTTTGATGATGATCTTGGCTGCCTTTCTTGTGTTCTTGTATGTTATTTCTACTGCCATTAGTCCTAGAACACGTTAGAAAACTCAATAGGGTTGTACAGATTGACAACTTTGGCTGTACAGGATTGTATATTTTTCTATGAATGATATCATACATATATGATCATGATTATTGATGATATGATAGTGATAGGAAAATGTTATGAGATATTGATTTACATACGATAATTGAATTAAAGATTACTCACTGAGCCTGTAACTCACCAAATGCGATTTTTGTTTCAGGATCCAGTAGTGAGTTTCGATTGGCGTACAGATTATATAGGTGGGTCGATTGTGTTAGTGTAAGCCCTAGCCCAATACATTGTTTTTAACTTTTATTATTCATTAAAAAAAGTATGAGGCATTATTTCATCGCTTCATGTATTGACCTATGGTATGTGTTTGATAAAATATTCAAGAATGTTAATTAAGCACTTGAGGTATCAAGGTTGAGAACCTTGATAGTAGAACCTTGAAGTTATGAGATTGGCATTCTAAATATCCCTAGTCGCTAGTTTCCATAGGAAAATGAATTAAGACTAGTGTATACTTTATAGGTGATCATATTCTACGGGTAACAAATATTTAAGATATCTAAAAAAGTGCATGTAGGACATTGTATTTGGAGAGCGATCACTATTTTCAATGTTTAATATTATCCTTAGACTGAAAATCATTATGACTCTTGTTGTGATTTTTAGTATACTTTGACATATGCCTAACGTGACTATAAAAGGTTGACAAGTATGGGTATGAATGGGTATGTTAAGAATTACAAGTAAGAGCAAGAGAGAAGGGAAAGCCTCTCATGCAAATGAGAGAATATATCACTGGCCGCTTGACAAACAAGATTGGGAAGAGTGTAGCTACACTCGAATGAAATGATTAGGTCATTTATTCGAAATTATTAATTTTGTCATAGAGATCAAGAAAGTGATTTAGCGCTAAGTAAGGGTGTTTGGTACATGCCTTATGCTAATCATGATATCGGAGGTTAAGGAATAATTTTGAATTGTAGTAGGATTGTAGACATCGCTCGTCAGCTATTTAATTAAGGATGATGATAGTGTCTTATTAGAGACCACCTATGATTTATGAATTATTATTAAATTCATTACCTTTACTAAATAGTCCTACAGATCGCACATGGATGACAAAAAATCAAAAAGGGTATTTTTGGTTTTTCACCTTAGGTTAAAATCCAGATATTGGGCCAGATCGGGCATTTGGGACGATTTTGGTAATTGGGCCCAATATGGATAAGAAACATTATTTATCATTTCTTACATGATTTAAACACAAAGATTATTTATAAAATATGATGTCTGAAGTAAAAATATGTAAATAGATAAATAGGAGAAAATTTAGGAAGCTTGTCTTAAGTTAAGACAAGGTTAATGTGAGATAAATTAAAAGAAAATTCTTGTTAATTATTAACATTAAAGTCATGGCAATGGAGGTGATTTTTAAATGATTTTTAATTTTATTAAATACTTAAAAAATTCCTAATGACATTAGAATTGTTGGTTAAGAGGTTTGATAGGCTACAACTCTTGTTTATAAAAGAAACCAAAACCCTAGTCTTTTATTGATGTGAGTCGTCCATCAAACACCATTCTCCAAGCCTTGAGTTTCCACTAAAAGATCAAACACCTGATTTTTAGGTTTTTCTCCAAGGAAGACGTGAGTTTCAAGGATTGATCATATTGTTCGATCATCGAGGTGCACCCCGTTTGGCGAGAATCTCATCTGTTTGATAAGAAACAAGGTGAACCAAAACTATCTTTGTGATAGTACACTTTCTGCTAATTCGTGTGTTAATTTTTTAGTGGAATCACATCTGGTATTCTTTTACGGTGTCATAAAGGTCTTCTCAGAGTATTTTGAGGCAGTAGATACTTGGTGTTTTCCCACATACCATTCGACCAAAGAGGATAAATCAACTAGGTGAGTTTTTCTTCTAAATTTTTTGTTTTTACATTAACTAATTATCAACTATAAAGTAATATGTTGTTAATTTTGATTTTGATGATGATCTTGGCTGGCTTTGACATGTATTTGAGTGTAATTTCTACTGCCATAGATGTTAGAACACGTTAGAAAACCCAACAGTGGTATCAGAGCTATCATCATAATCAATTAATGCATGAATTGATGAAATTTGTAACTAATTTGGTAAAAAAACGTGGGCTGTTTTCTTAGGGCAATAAATTAGGGTTTGTTTATGACTTAGAACAGTAGGTTTTATGTCTAATTAATCTTAATTAAGGCCGGTCACGTGTTAGTATAGTTGTTCTTTCATAAAATATAAAACTAGGTACATAATGTAATGTTTAATGATTATTTGGACATAGTTTTGATCAATTATACCTAAAATAAATTTTATAAAATTAGGAGGGGTTCAACTATTGTAGAACACTTGAAATTAGGTTTATGTCACTATCCATATTTTAATTTTTGACCTAAAATACGAAAAACCTAAGCTAGGTAGTTTTAGAAAGAATTAATGAACTAGTTGGACTAGTTTAATTCTTAGGGACCTAAAATGGATATTTGTGAAAATTTTGGGACCAAATTGAAATTTGGCTGTGGAAATTTTGTGTGTGAATTTTTTTTTTTTGTATTTTAATTTTCGTGAATTAAATGCATTCATATAGTTTACAATTATTTTTTTTATTTGTGTAAAATGTAAAGGAGAAATTGAATCACTGTCATTTTTGGTACAAAATGAATTGGTGTTGTTTTGTGGGCTTGAGTACATTCATTCAATGAATGATTTTGGGCTTAGCCCAAGCCCATCACTAGGTTAACTCAATGAAACCAAAGGCACAATTTCTCTTAACGGCTTTGGCTTAAAAACTTAAAATGGATTTGCCATGTTTTAGGATTGCATTTCATATTGTTTGAGCATATGGGCCTTGGGCCCAGATAGATGTTAGGAATTTGTATGTTGAATGTTTTGCATGGTGCATTCATGGGCTTGGTTTTGGGTTGTAAAGGCATTATGAGCCTATTTATTATTTGGGTTTGTAAAGGCCTGCTGAGCTTATTTTCTTAGTCTAGGTTTTAGTATAGACTTAGTATACAAAAGGAGGCCCAACCCAGAAAGGAGGGACTCCATATGTCGAGGCCCAAGAAAAAAGGATGGAGGGCCCAATGGAGATGGGCTTGAAGCCTAAAGATGTTATGTAATAGTATAGGCCTAGTTATAGGTTCATTGGCCCATGATTGCACATTTACTTTTCTGCACTTAGTCTTTGCATGCTTTATATACGTTGATGAATGATTGCAAACTATTATCGAATGTCAAATCTGTGTTTGCCATGCTAAACTGTCGAATTAAACAAATTAATCCCAAAAATAGTAAGTCAAGAAAATTTCCTTCCTAAATTAACAACTCGTCAAGGCACCGAACATCGAAGCGTGGGTCATGCCAAATCTAGGCACGTTAGATTTTCTTTGTGAGGCGGGGCTAAGATCAATGTTGTCTATGCCACAATGCGAGAGTAGGTAGATTAGTGTCATGGTTAGCACGTTAATAGTTGGTTTGGACTTAACATAGTCTGTGACAGTGCGTCAGCCCTATGCAATTAATGGGAAGTGCCCCGGCACGAAAGTTTCAATCCCATTATAATTCAAGAATCATTTTAGAAGAAATGATTGAATGGATTCCTGCTTAAGTAGCCTAGTCTTTGACGAAGCAAAAAGTGGAACTCGGTCCTACAAAACAAACCACTAACAAGTGGATTATTTAAAGGGATATTAATACATTGTTGAGTGGGAGGTCTTTGATTAAAGATCTCATCATTGACCTTGATAATTAATTTTTCTTTGTAGAAAATGAATCTAAATCCGACTAACTCGAATATTTTCCTGCTCTCAATCCTTGAAAAGGATATGATGAAGGATAGGAAAGGAAAGAGCAAAACGAACCCAAAGCATAAGTTGGAGGTGGTACCTCAATAAAAGCCTAGGGAGGTTTTCCAATCCACTTCATGAAAAGGCAAACAAAGAAAAACCAAGAAAGTTCATAAGCCCATATTGGAGGTCTTACCTCAATAAAAGCCTAGAATGGTTTTTCAGCTTGTTCCTTCGAACATTTGCTACCATTGCCAAATGAGTGGGCATTGGAAGAGAAACTGTCCAATATTATTGGGAAGGAAGAAGGATGTTGTGAGAACATCTTCTTCAGAGATTTAAATTATTGAAATAAATCTCCTTATTTCTACATCGTGGGTATTAGATACCGGATGTGGTTCTCACATTTGTTACAATATGAAAGGACTACAAAATAGGAGAGTGCTTTCAAAGGGCGAGGTTGATCTCCGAGTCAGAAATGGAGCAACAGTAGGCCATAGAGATCGGAGACTATGCTTTATGTATGCCTTCGAGGCTAGAGATAAAGTTAAAGGATTATTTCTATGTACCTGCGAGGAGTAGGAACATTGCTTCAGTTTTATCCTTGGATAATGACGATTTTACTTTTGTTATTAAGAATAAAAATATGAATATTTTTCATGCCAACATTTATTATGGAAGTGGATTCCTTTATAACAGTCTTTATGTCCTAGACTTATCAAGTCGTGCTTGTTTACAACGTAGAGAATAAGAAAGCTAAGTCTGATGAACTTAATCTTTCTTACTTCTGGCATTGTCGTTTAGGACATGCAAGAGAGAAACACTTGTAAAGACTCCATAAAGATGGAGCTCTTGGGTCTTTTGATCAGAAATCATTAGACACTTGTGAATCATGTATTCGCGGGAAAATGACAAAGAATCCTTTCAACAAGAAAGGAAAGAGAACTAGTGGACTATTGGATCTAATACACTCGGATGTGTGTGGACCGTTGAGTACACAAGGCAGAGGTGGTTATAGCCACTTCATCACATTCATTGATGATTATAGCCGGTGTGGCTATATCTATCTAATGAAGCATAAATCAGGAACCTTTGAGAGGTTCATGGATTTTAAGAATGAAGTAGAAAACCAATTAGGTAGACATATGAAATCATTTTGTGGAACTCAATTTTTAAAACCATTTAACCCACTTATCCAATCTAGTTAAGAAAATGATTAAATCATAATCAAAAATAAGGAGAGAAAAAACATATATACGTTTTTATTCACATTCGGCCCAAAATAATTTCCATATTCAAAATGAAAATGCAAGCAGAAGATATAATAGTTTGAAAGATCAAACCAAACTAAAACAAGCGTATATACATGTATGTACAAAATATGTACAAAACAAAACACAAAAATGAACTTTGGAACCAAACTTCTGACGTATATCGCTAGTAGTCCTTTGATCACAGCTGTATTTGTCCAAAACCAGCTACCTACGATCTGCATATCATTTAAAAACAACACACAGAAGTGAGTACTTAACATAATCAGTAAGTATTTTTACGGTATTTAAGTATATTATACAATAGGAAAACAATTCTAATCATTACATATCGAAAATCCACATTTAAAATTATGTGCAGGGGAAAAATCAAACCAGCACGAGGTCGTGCTAAATGGCCATGAGGGCGTGCTCAAACAGACTTTCCCAGATGGCACAAAGTCGTACCAGCAAGAGCATAGAGCGTGCTGCAAATCTGTTTTGCATAAATTTGAATCTTTTTAAGGCCATGTATATGTCTTAAGTATGCATTATTGCTAGTACTTGTTTAGATCAATTTGGTACCATAATTACTTCATAAAACCCACTTTCCTCTAGCAATAATACTTAACCAATTTGCATCCAAATATACAAGTACATGCCTTATTCATTAGGCAAAACTATGCTCAATTCATTATTATCTTACATAATAAAAATAATCACACAGATTAGATTCACACAAAATCATTATTCATACAAGATTAATCACATGATATCAAGTTCACACAAAACACTTTCCATAGCATTTTATTCATATGAATGAAAATGAATATGAAATGCTAATGCAATCCATGCAGGACGTACCCGTGTTTCTGTCCTCTATTCACCAGAGCACACAGCAGTAGAGTGGCACACAGTCTGAGCATACAGCTCTGAGTGTATAGCTCGTAGAGACAGTATAAATCTCGTCTATGGACAGCACACAACACGTCCTTTATCCACACATGAAATCGTGTCACACAGATGAGATGCAATACATGTGAATGTATATGCAACATTCATATCAATAGCACATAGCACTGCTTACACAGAGCATATAGCATTATCACACAGATTATATACACACACAGCTCATATCATGTCATTCTTATATAGTTCATAACACACAGTAATGAAACAGGAAGGCACTTAAAACACATCAGACAGAGTATTGATCATGTCATATGATCATAATTCATAAATATAGCCAACAAGATCATATAGTATTCTTAAAATCAATATCCTCGTCATTGCTCCATTGTTTCTCAATCAACCACCTCCTGCTTCAATTTCCAAAATAGCCTCTTTTGCTGCCACTTAGTTAACTACACGTGTCAAGAAGTACACGTTCTCGCCTTCACCACGCGTTTGTTGGCTTCAAAGTATGCGTTGTCAACTGAATGTACACGTTGTCAGCCTTGAACTACAAGGAGTCGGCCTCACCACGCGTTTATGTGCACCAAAGACACGTTGTAGAGACTTTATTATGAGTGGTCATTGCCACAACGTGTTCTCCATGTTTACGTGTTGTTGGCTGATTTTGTGGTTCCTTTTTCATTCCTTAGATGCTTATTTCTACCTTTAATCAACCTTCAATCAACTCTCTTAATACTTTAATTTTTATGTTTACTTTCTTCATTTTAATTATCTCTTGATCTAAATGCTCAAGGCTGAGAAGGTTATGAAAAATTTCAGGATGTTACAATTCTCCCCCACTTAGAAAATTTCGTCCCCAAAATTTACATGTGAAGGATAAAAACTTATGGTATAAGTGCTATATTTACTGCTCGCTTCAGTCACAAGTGATGTGTTTACCAATTTCTATACTGTAGTATAGACCAGGATTTCAAGTCATTTCTCACGTAAACACTATTTTTCATTTCCACTATCTCTCTCATACATTTATTCAGGAATCTCTCACCATATAGTCCATTCCAATCTGATTCCCAACTAGGGTTACTTACATGTGCATGTTCTATCATCCTGTTTATTTTCACTCTTACATTCTTATGATTCTTATTGATTTTTTTCCACATAACTGATATCATATTAGACTTTAGGCACACTCATTTATCATTTAACCACTTTTACTCTTCATAATAATCATGATTTTCTCATCCATTAGGAAATGACAGCCCAAGATAGGTAACAAAACTAATGAATTTTTGCAAATGAAAAGAAATGCACGAATGCAAAACATGTAGAAGAGAGATGACACGAAAATGTCCTATTCTTGGTCAAGAAATTATGTAAGAAGCCGAAATTTGCTTCAATATTCAACTGGTACTCCTGACATTACCTTTAAGAAAAGAAGTAAACCACCAAAAACCTCAATGGTTATAGACCACATGTAGTTCTTTTCTAATTATCCACACATTTACTCTCATCATCTGAATCAATATCTCGACAAGTTCAATCTCATCAATTCTTTTATTTCGAAGAATCATATCCACTCAGGCATAAACAACTTAATGACTAAGCATGTTCATCTCCAAATGAAAAGTAATACAAACTATTTCTTGTTCATGCTAAATCACACATAACGCACACTTATTTTTCACAACCGCAATTCACTCTTATTTTCCACAAATCGCAATTCCTCTATTTTCACACTGATTTATTATTATTATTAAAAGAATATGGTTTATCAGGATAAATGGATTTTGAAAATGAGTTATGAATGTTATGAACACTGGATATTGCTCTGATACCACTAAATGTGAGACTCAAAATGAAAAACATTATTTCTTGAATATTCACATCCTTTCAATAAAAACCTGGATAATAAAAACAAGTTAACACATAATTACGTATAAAAATTAATACAAGAAAGTGATAACCCAAAATTTAAAACAATTGAAAACTCTTTTCGAAAGTTTATCCAAGTATGTTCAATACGTGCTCGAATCCTCCTCGCGGCAATCCTGCTGTACCTGCACAACATGTAAACAAACAAAAGGGGTCAGTGTATAAGAATACTCAGTAAGTGTAAACTCAATTTAATTTTAAATGAAGTTCAGGGGTCCAGCTAGCACAGGTGTGCTGATGAACACGAGGTCGCGTTCATCCCTTCATTCTGAATGGTCCGACACCATATTAAAACACAAGTTCATTCTTATTCACATTCAATATTCAGCACGAGGTCATACTGGTCAACACGAGGGCGTGCTGAGGTTCTATTTCTCTTTATGTTTCGGTTCATTAATTAATCATATGCAAACAAGTTCAATTTGTAATTCAGCATAACCAATATCAAACCTTAATCATATCAACAATGTTTTTATGCTAAAACACATATATCACACTTGTTTCCATTCTATCTCAAAAAGAACCAAAACACACTATACATAGAGCATCATCAAATAGCTCATATTTACACATGCGATTTAGCATCATCATATCACTCATAATCATTATGCCAGCAGTCATATATCAAATAGCATAAACCAAACATGCCATATATGAATGTCAATCGTAAAAGTGCATATGAATGTCAATGCAATCACATGCGAAATGCCCCGAGGTATCACTTTCTTTTCTCTTTTCTTTTCTTTTTCTTTTTCTTTTCATTTTCCCTCGGTCCCAGACCGGCATCGTACCCAGTACGGCATCGAGTCCAACTCGGAATATCATCGGTCCCAGACTGGCATCGAGATCTCTCTCGAAATATAATCAGGCCTAGCCTGTATCTCAATATCCATATCACACAAAAATGCAACACAATGAATGATCAATATATTTATATATCAATAACTCAATCATGTATGCTCAACATGCTCAACAAAGCAATCATATGCTTTCATAAATATCTCAAGCTCATATGAATATCAATTAAGATGTCAAACACAAAAGAGCATGTTCAATTACATATCAGCCCAAAGTCAACATGGCATAACAGCATACAAATCCAATCAAGCATAGTCCATAAATATGAACAGCAAGGAAAGTATAATCAACATGCCAAATCAGTCGCAAAGCAGAGTAAAATCATATTAATGTTCCTAAGAACATTTCATAAATAATAAGCCTTTAGCTTTGAATAATTTTTTACAATAAACAAGCAACTAAGCTTTGCAAATCATGAACCAATAATAAACCATAAGGATACGGTCAACCATATGTCAACTAAGACAGTTATAACAATAACCAACCAAATGTCACTTATATGTCAACTAAGACATTTATATATATGTCAACCACGATAGTTATATCAATCATATCAATAATGTCCATATGGTTCCTTTAGCTCTAGCAAACTCAATCACAGCATTATGGGCCACCTATTTCGCTATATGGATAAGCCTAAATAAAATCTTTTACGAATCAACGTGTAAGCGTAAGAACACTTACCATACAGCATTTAATCTTATTTTCTTTCTTTTAACTTTCATATCTTTTCTTATATAATTTTCTCATAGCTTTTAGAATTTTCAACTTATATCATAAAAATCAATAAATATGCTCTATCATAAAGCATAACGATATATCAATAAATTCAATTTCATCATATGGAAATTACCCTGTAGTAAGTGAGAACACATACCTCAACTCTCGTAGATCCATATAAACGTATAAAAACCACCATAATATCGAGCCCACCTTTTAGTGTTGCATCCCCTTAGTTTCCTCTGGCTAAACTCTCGCTCAATCTCACTTACTGTCTTTATCTATCAATCTCTTGTCTCTCAATTTCTTTCCTCTCTCCATGCCCTTGTTCTTTCCCTGCTTCTCCTTTTATAAACCACGATCAATATCCTCATCATTAATCTATTGTTTCTCAATCAACCACCTCCTGCTTCAATTTTTGAAATAGCCTCTTTTGCTACGACTTAGTTAACTACGCGTGGTCATCAAGAAATACACGTTCTCGTCTTCACCACGCGTTTGTTGGCTTCAAAGTACGCGTTGTCAGCTGAATGTACACGTTGTCAGCCTTGAACTACAAGGAGTCGGCCTCACCACGCGTTTATGTTCACCAACGACACATTGTGGAGGCTTGATTACGCGTAGTCATTGCCACAACGTGTTCTCCATGTTTACAACGTGTTCTTGGCTGATTTTATGGTTCCTTTTTCATTCCTTAGATGCTTATGTCTACCTTTAATCAACCTTCAATTAACTCTCTTAATACTTTAGTTTTTATGTTTACTTTCTTCATTTAATTATCTCTTAATCTAAATGCTCAAGTCTGAGAAGGTTATGAAAAATTTCTGGATGTTACATAACTTGCAATCATAACACAACTCATTAATCCAATCAATAGACCATAACCTCCAATATCAAAATCCAAAATCAGAACATGCCTCACTGCCCTGACGTGGAAACTGGAAATAGATATGGATACTGACGTTTCATATCCAACTCAACCTCCCAAGTAGCTTCTTTTGGTGAATGAAAACTCCACTTCACCAAAACCATCAGAATCTCCTGATTCCTCAACTGTCTCAACTGTCGGTCCAAAATCTAGATCGGCTCCTCCTCATAAGTCAACTCCTCTAATATCTCCAACTTTAGAGCTCTCAACACGTGGCTAGGATCTAATCAGTACTGTCTCAACATCAAAACATAAAACACATCATGTAGTCGGGACAACTAATCTGGTAAACTCAACCAATACGCTAGTGGTCCCACTCTCTCGATAATCTCATACGATTCGATATACCTACGACTCAATTTTCCACGTCTCCCAAATCAAATAACACCTCTCCTAGGTGAAATTCGTAAGAAAACTCTGTCAATGATCGCATAGTCTATTCTGGTGATGTTGGTCGTAATAGCTCTTCTGACGATCCTGACTTGCATACATTTTTCACTATGTTCACTTTCTCTAGGGTTTGTTGAACCAACTATGGTCCCTCTATCTGTCACAAACCCTCCACATCCCATCAAGCTGGACTACGGCACCATCTACCATATAGAGCCTCATAAGGTGCCACTGTGATATTAGAATATTAGCTATTGTTGTATGCAAACTCAACCAAAGGTAGGTGATCGTCCCAATTACCTCCAAACTCTAACACGCATGCTCGTAATATATTCTCAACTGTTTGAATGGTCCTCTTCTACTAACTATCAGTTTATAGATAGAAAGTCGTACTGAACCTCAATCTTGTACCCATCGCATCCTGGAGACTCTGCCAGAATCGCGACGTAAACCTAGGACCACGATCAGACAGAATAGAAGTAGGAACACCATGTAACCTAATAATCTCGACCACATATAATCCAGCTAGCCTATCCAACGTATCATCCTGTCGGATAGCTAAGAATAAGCCAATTTTGTCAGTCGATCAACTATCACCCAAATCGCATCGTGACGTCAGAACATCCCTTGTAAACTAATAATGAAATCCATGATGATTTTCTCCTACTTCCACTCTGGAATCTCAAATTGTCTCAGTTTTTCGACTGGTTCCTAATGTTTTGCCTTGATCTGCTGACAAGGTAGACATCTAAAAACAAACTCGGCTATGTATTTCTTCATATGTACCCACCAGTACAACTGTCACATATCTTTATACATCTTCGTACTACTAGGATGAACTAATAAAGATGAAGAATGAGCCTCAACCATCAACTCCTTCTTCAACTATGGAATATTTGGAACACATAATCTATTTTGATAAAACAACACACCATTGTCATCAAGTCAGTGCGAAGTAGCCACTTTTCCTTTCTCAACTTTCTTCTTTATCCGCAAGAGATGATCATCCTCAACCTGACGCGATGCAATCACCTCTTTAATCTGAGGTCGAACTCTAATGTTCGCTAACATGTGGTCCTCGACCAAATCTAACTACACTCGTAACTCTCACAAAGAAAATAGAGACTCCACTCTATAAGTAACCGAATCATCATCCCCTTTTCTTTTCTACTCAAGGCATCGGCGACCACATTTGCCTTTCTAGGATGATACTCTATCGTGCAGTCATAATCCTTAAGAAGCTCTATCCATCTCCTCTATCGAAGGTTTAGCTCTCACTGGGTCGTAATATACTTGGGAATTTTGTGATATATGAAAATCTAGAAAGTCTCACCATATAAGTGATGATGCCAAACCTTCAGAGCATGGATGATCTCAGCTAACTCCAAATCATGAGTCGGGTAGTTAGCTTCATGCAGTCACAACTGTCATGAAGTATATACAATAACTCTACCGTGCTTCATCAATACTCCACTAAATCCAGCTCTAGAAGCATCAATACAAACCATAAAGTCACCTCCTTACGAAGGTAACATCAATACTGGAGCTTTAACTAGTCTCTTCTTCAATAAGTGAAAACTTTCTTCACACTTGTCATTCCAGACAAACGAAACATTCTTTCATAATAAGTTGTCATCGGTCTAGCAATCCTTCAGATAAATCTACGATAACAGCCTGTTAAACCCAAAAAACTTCGTACCTCAGTAACACTCTTAGGAGCTTCCCACTCCTGAACTGCCTTTATCTTACTAGGATCAGGTTTCACTCCCTCTATTGAGATCACGTGTCCTAGAAAGATAACCTCTAACATCCAAAAGTCACACTTGTTGAATTTAGCATAAAGCTCTTTTTCTTTCAGCAACTCGAGCACAATCCTCAAATGTCTTTTGTGCTCCTCTTTATCTCTCAAATAAACCAGAATATCATCAATGAACACCACAACAAAGTGATCTAAATAAGGCAAGAATATCCTATTCATTAGAGCCATAAAAATTGTTGGCGCATTCGTCAACCCAAATGGCATAATAATGAACTCAAAATGCCCGTAACGAATCCTAAATGTAGTCTTCTCAATAGAACTATCCTCAACCCTCAGCTGCCAATAACCTGACCTCACGTCAATCTTGGAGAACATTATAGCTCCCTGCAGTTGATTTATCAGATCATCTATCCGTGACAATGGATACTTATTTTTTACAGTCACTTTCTTCAGCTGACGATAGTCGATGCACAATCGCATACTACCATCCTTCTTACACACAAACAACACTGGTGTGCCCTAAGGTGAAACACTCGGTCGTATGATTTCTCTAACAGCTCCTCTAGCTGTCTTTTCAACTCCTGCAACTCAACAGCTACCATCCGATACGGTGCAATAGATACTGGTGCAGTACCTGGTATCGTCTCTATCCTGAAATCTGCTTCTCACTGTGGAGGTAATCCTGGTAACTCGTCAAGAAACACTTCAGGATAATCTCGTACAATATGTACACCTAAACCTCCAACTTAGGTTGATTCAAATCAATCAGTGACGCTAGATAGGCACCACAGCCCTCTCGAATCAACCTTGCAGCAACAACTGCCAAAATAAGGCAGGAAGGAATAACCTTTCTCTCACCAACTAGTAATACTCGTCTCTCGCCGTCAATCTCAATCACAACCTCTCTTGAATAACAATTGACCATAGATCGATTTCTGGATAGCCAGTCGATCCCTAAGATGATACCAAACTCATCCATCCTCAATACAATCAAATTAACCAAATACGTCAACTCGCCAATATGTAACTCATAATGCCACAAGATGTGTTGTACTAACACTGTACCTCCTACTGGCATCAACACTCAAACTGTATAACCCAAAGCTCTATACTACCTCCAATCTAGTCTACAACGCTCTCACTCACAAAGGAACATGTAGAACCTTGATCAATCAATACTAAGGTAGTATGTGTAAAAATAAAAATAGAACCAGTGATCACACCTGAAACCTCTACTGTCTCATCTCTGGTCATAGTATAAACTCTAGCCTGTGGTGTTGAACCTACTGGTGCTGTTACTCTACCAGCTCCACCTGTACTTGAATCACTCACACCACCCCTAGAGGCTGATCCACCCCTAGAAGTAGATCCTGAACTGCATCCACCTCTACCTCTAACACTACCAGTAGCTGCTGTAGTACGGGCCTCACCCACACTACTCTGTCTCGAAACACTACCTCTTTGAGGCTCATGTCTCTGTGGATAGTCTCGGCTAAAATGTCCTGACTGGCGACATTTATAGCACAGTGAACGTATATCTCCGTCGATATAGGTACATGTACCTCGGCTCTGAGGAATAAAAGGCCTGGTGGAATCACTCCTTCTACCTTCAGCTCCTCGCCTAAACTGTCTACTCTTACTACCACCTGACCCTCTAAGTGGTCTGAAATCTGTCTTCTTCTTTTTACTGGCTGAACTAGAACTACCTGAGACTCTATGTCGCTTTCCCTCAATTTTATCTCCCTCGGCAGCTAACTCATCTGCCCTGATAGCCGTCTCAAGTAACATCTCATAAGTAGGGGGTTTCATCGCAATCCTGTCGGGAATAGTATACCTCAGACCCCGCTCAAATTTGTCTCTCCTTTTTTTATCTGTATCAACGACCTCTGGAGCATAACGAGACAATCTGGTAAACTCTACCTCGTACTAAACAATTGTCATCTCTTTCTGTCTCAACTCTAAAAATTCTATCTTCTTTTTCGTTTGATAATGTGGAGGAGTGTATTTATCAGTAAATCTCTTTAGAAAATCATCCCAAGTCAACACTGGAAGATCTTTATAACTATTAGGAACTGATTCCCACCAGTTCCAGGCTACTTTCTCTAACAGAGAAGTGGTATACCTCAATTTCTGCTCTAGGGTACACCTCATATGCGTAAAAATCTCTCCATATGTCTCAACCAGTCGTCAGCCTCAGCTGGATCTGTAGTGCCCTCAAATTTCTTTGCCCCCTGTTTTTTTACTTCCACAAAGTTTTTATCAATGTTCAGGTTTGATTGATTCTGAGAACCTTTCTGACTCTGCTAACCCTACTCTTTCATCATTTTCTGCATCATCTCCTAAAATGAAATATATGCAAGATCATACGAGGAATAAGCATGGTAGATGGTACTGGCTGCTTTGGAGGTATCGGGACTACTAATGCTGAACCCTATCCTCCAACAGAATCTCCAAGCTCAGTAGTGTTATCAGGCGATACGTCTCTAGGCTCCATCTGTTACAAATCAGTTTTCAAACCGTTCAGATTTTCAAATCACAAAGCAATCAAAATATTTCAAATCATAAGTCAACGAAAATCATTGGCACAGTCCGCAGAGAATTTAATCCCTGCTCTGATACCACTAAATGTGGAACTCAATTTTTAAAACCATTTAACCCACTTATCCAATCTAATTAAGAAAATGATTAAATCATAATAAAAAATGAGGAGAGAGAAAAACATACATACGCTTTTATTTACATTCGGCCCAAAATAATTTCCATATTTAAAATGAAAATGCAAGGAGAAGATATAATAGTTTGAAAGATCAAACCAAATTCAAACAAGCGTATATACATTTATCTAAAAAATATGTACAAAACAAAACACAAAAATGAACTCTGGAGCCAGACCTCTGACGTATATCGCTAGTAGTCCTCTGATACAGGGCTATCTGTCCAAAAGCAATTACTTGCGATCTGCACATCATTTAAAAACAACACACAGAGGTGAGTATTTAACATACTCAGTAAGTATTTTTATAGTATTTAAGTATATTATACAATAGGATAGCAATTCTATTCATTACATATCAAAAATCTACGTTTAAAATAATGTGCAGGGGAAAATCAAACCAGCACGAGGTCGTGCTAACTGGGCACGAGGTCGTGGCACAAAGTCGTGCCAGTAAGATCACAGGGCATGCTACAAATATGTTTTGCATAAATTTGAATCTGTTTAAGGCCATGTACATGTCTTAAGTATACATTATTGCTAGTACTTGTTCAGATCAATTTGGTACCATAATTACTTCATAAAACCCACTTTCCTCTAGCAATAATACTTAGCCAATTTGCATCCAAATATACAAGTACATGCCTTATTCATTAGGCAAAACTATGCTCAATTCATTCTTATCTTACATAATAAGAATAATCACACAGATTAGATTCACACAGAATCATTATTCACACAAGATTAATCACATCATATCAAGTTCACACAGAACACTTTCCATAGTGTTTTATTCATATGAATGAAAATGAATATGAAATGCTAATGCAATCCACGCAGGATGAACCCGTGTTTTTGTCCTCTATTCACCAGAGCATACAGCCTGAGCACACAGCTCTAAGTGTATAGCTCGTAGAGACTGTATAAAACTTGTCTATGGACAGCACACAGTACGTCCACTACAGCACACATCACATCCTTTATCCACACATAAAATCATGCAACATTCATATCAATAGCATATAGCATTGCTCACACAGAATATATAGCATAAACACATAGATTATATACGCACACAGCTTATATCATGCCTTTCTTATATAGTTCATAACACACAGTATTTAAATAGGAAGACACTTAAAACACATCACACAGTATAGATCATGTCACATGATTATAATTCACAAAGATAGCCAAAATGATCATATAATATTATTAAAATCAAAGCGCATAGCTTTCTTTTAAAAGCTTACACAAAGGTTAATATACTAAAGTTCTTATAGAACCTTACTTTTAATTTTTTCTTAATTCATTTACATTCCAACTTGTATGAAAGAATCATACAAATGTAAATAGTAAGCGTAAGAACAATTACCTCAAACTCGTACGAAGTCGGCGTCAGGCTCAACTTGTGATCCCCGAATTCAACTATCATTTGCGTATGCTTCCCTCCTACAAATGATACTCAAATTCGAAAATCAATATTTTTTATTTAAATTAATATTTAATAAATAATATGAAACAGAATTGAAAGACATATATAAAAAAAAACATTCATTTTCCAAACCCTTGCTACAAAATTTACAAAACATATGTTGTATCAAAATAAGTCTTTCCAAAAATACAACTTATGCCAAATGCTCACAAATATAGTCATGTACATATCTTAAATCTTAATTCAACAGGTACACAGCACACCTTGGCTCGTCTCTTTATGAACTCCAAATCTTATGAGCAATATGCACCGTTCTAACTAAAATGCAGCCTTTAAATTCCCTGCCGAGCGTTGCAGGCAATAATTGCGTGAGTATAACTCAGTAAGTAACATAACCTTATAAGGCCGACTTCATTTCAT